>JAAGAY010147935.1:0-22951 GCA_011801015.1 Ardeotis arabs
GTGTGTGGGGGGGGTGCCGGCAGACGCTCCATATACGGCCGGGCCCGGCTCACCTGGGCCGCGGCCAGGAGCGCCTTCTTTGGGCAGCGCCGGGCCGGGGCCGCGCCGGGCCCGACGCCCAAATATGGCGACGGCCGGGGCCGCATTCCTGGGGGCCGGCCGCCGCCGCCCGCCCGCCGCGATAAAAGGCTCGGCGGCCGGCGGCGGCCCACGAGCTACCCGGCGAGGAGCGGGAGGCCTCTCTGCCAGCGGCCCGACGCGTGGAGCCCGCAGCCAGCCCAGGTAGGTACGGTACAGCCCGGCCCGGCCCCGCCGGCCCTTCCCTGCGGCTGCCGGCCGGCCGTGAGGCTCAGCCTGTGTCCGTGTTCCCCCTCCCCCAAACCCCGCAGACAGCCAACACCATGTGCGACGAGGATGAGACCACCGCGCTTGTGTGCGACAACGGCTCCGGCCTGGTGAAGGCCGGCTTCGCCGGGGATGATGCCCCCAGGGCTGTGTTCCCCTCCATCGTGGGCCGCCCTCGACACCAGGTACGGCACCGTCCCACTCCCAGCCTCCCCCCAGGCCCTGCCACGGTGATGGCCGTGGGTCCCTGCTGCTGCCTAGCCCTCTGCCCCGAGAGGGGATGCCAGGCCCGCCAGGGACCCTCACACCACCCATGGAGAGGTTGCTGAGCCCCCTTCTTTCCTCCCCTGCAGGGCGTCATGGTGGGTATGGGTCAGAAGGACTCCTACGTAGGAGACGAAGCCCAGAGCAAGAGAGGTATCCTGACCCTGAAGTACCCCATTGAACATGGCATCATCACAAACTGGGATGACATGGAGAAGATCTGGCACCACACCTTCTACAATGAGCTGCGTGTGGCCCCTGAGGAGCACCCCACCCTGCTCACTGAGGCCCCCCTTAACCCCAAAGCCAACCGTGAAAAGATGACCCAAATCATGTTTGAGACCTTCAACGTCCCTGCCATGTATGTGGCCATCCAGGCTGTGCTGTCCCTCTACGCCTCTGGCCGTACCACTGGTGAGTCCACCTGTCCTGCTGGCCCTCTTCCCCAAGCAAGGACGCCCAGGACAAGTCCCCTACAGCTGGCAACTGCTCTGCCCCCCATGGTAGAAGGCTGCATCTCAGGTGGCTGCTTTTTGTTTTCCCAGGTATCGTGCTGGACTCCGGCGATGGTGTGACACACAATGTCCCCATCTATGAAGGGTATGCCCTGCCCCATGCCATCATGCGCTTGGATCTGGCTGGCCGGGACCTTACTGACTACCTGATGAAGATCCTGACTGAGCGTGGCTATTCCTTCGTCACCACAGGTAAGCGCTATTTCCTCTCCCAAAATGTTCCTCCTCACTTCCAAGCCTTGCATCTCTGGGGATGTTGCAGCCTCTTGCCCCATTGCAAGCCCCGGAAAGGCTCCCTGTGGAGAGCCTGCATCCGGTCGGGGGTCTGGAGTCCCAGCAGACCTATGGAGGAGATGCAAGCATTCCCCGTTCCTCCTTTGCAATCACTGATGCCTTTGCTCTCCCCTGACAGCTGAACGTGAGATCGTCCGTGACATCAAGGAGAAGCTGTGCTATGTGGCGCTGGACTTTGAGAACGAGATGGCCACCGCTGCCTCTTCCTCCTCCCTGGAAAAGAGCTATGAGCTGCCTGATGGGCAGGTCATCACCATCGGCAATGAACGTTTCCGCTGCCCAGAAACCCTCTTCCAGCCTTCCTTCATTGGTGTGTGTGCCCTCTTCCCTCTCTCCTCCCCTGCCAGCTCTCCCCTCTCTCCAGGGTCCTGCCGCAGAGCTCTCGCTTCGTGCTTAACTCACACCTGCTTTTCTCTCCTTCCCTGCCCCCAGGCATGGAGTCTGCAGGCATCCATGAGACCACCTACAACAGCATCATGAAGTGTGACATTGACATCAGGAAGGACCTGTATGCCAACAATGTCATGTCTGGGGGTACCACCATGTACCCAGGTATTGCTGACCGTATGCAAAAGGAGATCACAGCCCTGGCCCCCAGCACAATGAAGATCAAGGTAAGGCCGCAGCGTGAAGGACCCAGGCGCAGAAGCAGCCACCTTTTGCCCTCCCGCAAGCAGCGCATGGGGCCATGCACGCCCCTGTGCCTGCCCTCCACGGTGGTTGCTTGCTGACTCATCTCTGCTCTCTTGGCTTTTTCTAGATCATTGCCCCACCTGAGCGTAAGTACTCTGTCTGGATCGGTGGCTCTATCCTGGCCTCCCTGTCCACCTTCCAGCAGATGTGGATCACAAAGCAGGAGTACGATGAAGCTGGCCCATCCATTGTCCACCGTAAATGCTTCTAAATATGTTTACATGATCACTTTGCCAACCACACTCAGGATGACAACCTTCTAGGTTGCAGGCTGCCGAGGACCTGCAACAGCCATGTAACTTTCTATTTTGTAACGATTTCTGGTTACTGTTGCTGCAAAGCTCCACGTGACACAGTGTATGTAAAGTGTACATAAATTAATTTATTTTACCTCGTTTTGTTTGTTTTTAAAACCAATGCCCTGTGGAAGGAAACAAAAAACTTCAAGAAGCATTAAATCATCAGTCATTCTGTCACACCCCTAATGCGCTTGTTTCTGTCGTCATTTGCTTGGGTTGTCCCATCGCTCGCTGACAGAGCGCATCGTCTAACAGCGAGGGCAGTGGGTGGTGGGGCTGGAGGAGGGCCAGGGAGGGGACAGGACCCCAGCCCGAGGAGCCAGCTCTGCGGGACTTGCTTGGTTGCAGACGGCTGGGCTGTGCTGAGAGCAGCCCGGGGGTGGCCGTGTGTTGCATCCTGCAAGGTGGGTGCTCACCGCTCTGCAATGTGCTCCTCCCGAGCCCGGAGGGGAAAGGGTTACCTGGAGCCTTGGTTTGCAAGGGATTTTATTTGTCTCAGCCTGCCAAAAAAGTAGCCCTGGCATGCTGGTGCAGCTCCAAGCTGTGATGGATGGAGGCAAGGCTGGGGCAGAGGGCAGGTGGCGGGTGCAGGTTAAATAAAGAGCTTTCCACTCCGCTTATGGGAAGCTGCCGGCCACCTCGCTGTCCCCAGGGAGCCCGGGGGGCCGAGGGCAGCCGGGGTCACTTCCTTACCCGGCCTGACACGCTTGCCCTTGCCAGTGGTCACACTTGAGGGGCTGCCTGCAAAGGGACCACTCCTCCTCTCCCGGGCCGGCCCCTCCCAGGGCCAGATCCCTCATGCAGGGACTCCCGAGGAGCCTAAAGGAAAAGCCCAAGGGCTTCCCCCTGCCGCAGGCGTTTTCCTGCCCTTTTTGGCTCTGAGGAGGCAGGGTGGGAGGTGGGGAAGCTGCCCCTGCCTGTCTCTCTTCTGCTGGAGTGGGGGGCTCTGAGGCCCCCCTTTGCTTCTACTCTCCCCTCCCCCCCACCACACCAGGTGCTCAGGTCCCTTGGGGAGCCACCCCAAAGCCCTGCCAGGCGTGGCACAGCTCCCTGGGTCAGGGCACGTGTACAGGAGCAGGCAGCCTTTGGAGGAGAACTCCTGGAGCAGAGGGCTCTGGCAGGAAAGTAGTGCTGAAGTTTTAGGATGTCCCTTTGCTCTGGGAGACAGCAGTTCTGGGAAAAAAAAAGATGATTTTCAGCTAAACTTCCAGCCCGGGAAGGTTTTTTGCTCTGCTGCAACTATGCTAAGGGTGCACTTGTTTTGCATTTTGGCTGGTTTTACCTGCATTAAAGTGAGACCCATATGTGAGTACGCTTTTTTGGTAGCCTTGTCCCAAAGGAAAAACCTGCAGGAAGAGCTGGCCAGATCCTTTCCTGGCATCTGGGAGCATGGGGGCCCCAGGGCAGCTCTAGGAGTGCCTGAGCCAAGATCCCTCTCTGAGTGTCTGGGGTTGGATTGGAAAGCAGGAACATAGTTGCTTCATAAAAACCAAACATGAGCTTTTACTTGCCCCGTGTACAAGTTGTTGTGTGGTGGCCTGTATTTCATCTAACAGCTCTGTGTTGGGGCTTGGGGAGATGTTTAACTCATATTAAGTCCTCAGTACTTGACCCTTGATCTCATGTTCAATTGTGGCTTAAGTGGTGTTACAAGATGGATTTTAGGACTTGCTGCTGCTGTTGGGTTAAAAGGCTGGTTTAGAAGCACAGATAAAAGCTAAGTTAGAAAAGCAGCTCAGCAGATTAGGCAGTGCTGGCTGTGGGGTACCAGCGCAGACTCAGCTGTTCCACCTGCATAGGGTCCTGAACCCACAATAGGAGGGGCTGGTTTTTGGAGGTAGTGATGCTGAGCCAGCCTCTCTCCCTCCAGCCTGATCAAAATCAGTGGGAGCAAGGGATGCTTGCTCCCTCTGAATGAAGACTTAGATTTTGCAGTGCCAAACTTGGGTTTAGGACTGCTCATGAGCACAGCTGTAGGCAGAGGGCAACCCTCCGGCAGCCAGGGCATCGCACGGACACTGCCTCGTGCGGGGAGGCTGGTGCTGCCATGGGCATCTCACTGTCAGCTGTCTTTTGGCTTGGACTAACCCACAGCGTCAGGTATTGTCAATAGCCTTAGTGCCAATTTCGCCCTGTTGAAGGTAAGTGCCAAAAAGTGCATTTTTACAGCTGAAAAAAAATGACTGGTTTGTTGTTTTGGTTGCTGAATCAATGAACTGAGATGCAATGAATTGTTAAGCCTATGAAAACAAATCTGTTCAGGCTTTAATTTCAAACCAAAACACATTCTTAAATCTGAAACCAGCCTTTTATTTGGATTTTCAGCAAGTGAAGACACAGGTTGTTTGGAAACAAGTGAGTTGAATTTTCACATGGCTCACAAGCCTCGGTGTTGGGAAGGTGTTTTGGGAAATTTGGCTGGTGCACAGCAGTCCAGGTTCGGTCTTTGCTGTGCACGTCTCGAGAATTTCATTATCCTCCCTGTAGCTGTAAAGAGTGCTGTCGGCAGCAGGCAGAGGATCACCAGGATCAGCATCCTCTGTTTTGGGAGGGGCAAAGGAACAAACATGACTGCAGAGGAGTACAAGGGAACGGAAGGAAAGATGCAGGACACCGGCACGCCACGGAAGGAAGGGTAACAGCAGAATGGCTCTTGCCTGTGCCCATACCATCCCCTGAAGCTGCCACTCACTGCTTGCTCTGCAGCCTCTTCATCTGGGGCTGGACCGCTGCAGCGCACCCCTCCTCAGTTTGGCTCCACAGTTGCACCTGGAGGGGGGAATGTGAGAAGCTGTCCTAGATGCAACTGTCACCAAGGGATGGAAAATCTGGAGAAAGGAAGAGCCCTTGAGGGGACAAAAGTTATGTGAGGGCTGTTTAAATGAGCTCGGGAGGCAGAGTCTTGTCTGGGCTTTGATGTAAGCTTCCCCAGGGTCTGCAGATGTCTGGGCCGTTATTTAAGGAGCTAAGTAACAGGGAAATCCTGGGTTCTGAGGGACAGACTTGAGGGACCCTCTGAGCAATGGAACAAAGGGAATCTCAGAGAAGACGAAGGCACTGGGAATCCTTCCTAGTTTCATTTTGATAGAGATTTTGCTAGTGTGAAAATCTGCATTGCACAGGGAGCAGCATTTGGCCGAGGATAGACCACCTCCCACAAAATGTCATGGCTCTGTCCCCAGCTTGGGAAGGGGAACTGACACCTGGATGCGCATCTCCTCTGGCGCTCCAAACCAGCAGAAATTAAAAGCCCTTTGGCCTCCAGTATTTACTGGGTCTGGCTTTGCTGAGGGGACCCAAACAACTGACAGCGTAGCTGCACTGCGTGCTCAGTTGCCTGTGAATCTGCCGTGGGCATTTGGCCAATAACATTTACTCAATGAGATTTAGTAAAAGGACAAAATAGAGACCACTTGAAAATTACCATTATTTTTCACAGGAAGCTCCTAAGTGACAAATTCTGTGGCATTCTTTCTTTTCAAAAGAGAAGCGTTAAAACGAAGCCCTTCAAAGCACAGTTGTTCAAAACTTCAAGTGCTTTTATTTTATAAGAAATTTTTTTTTGCTGTTTCTGTTTCATTAATCTACAGAAAAAAAAATAAACAAATGGAACTTGCTTGTTAGGGTTTCTTTCTTTTTCAACTGAACAGGCATTTTTCTTTAAAAAAATAGTTAAAAGAGCTATTCCAATGTATAGATTTCAATGGTGGATGTCCTGGGGCCAGAAAAAGGCGCACATGAGGGTGACCGTAACCTATTGATCAGCCAATGGGTAATTGCAGGCAGAGCTTGTTACGCCGATCACCTCCCCTGTTTCGGGGGGGATGTGAGAGGTGTGGGCAAATGCCATACTGCTGAGGGTAGAAGTAGGGCAGAGCTGTTCACCTGCACATGTCTCCCGCTCTGCAGCTGCCCAGGATGAGCTGCTGCCAATCTTTAGGAGGCTTTCCGTTCCAATTTGCCATCCCAGGTAGTTGGTGTGGAGGGCTCCTGCAGTTCAGAGCATCCCCCAGCCTCACGCTCTCACCTGGGGATTGCTGGCAGCATCCTTTTCAGTCCCTCAGGGGCAGAATAGCCTTTGGGGGGTACCAAAAAAGTCTGGCTTGAAGTCTGGGGAATTAGTTGTAATTGCAGCTGGCAAAGGCTCGATTTTTAGTTTGTTCAGGACCTGAAAAAAATAAATCAGCTTCTGATTGCTATGCAGTGGGGACAGCCAGGAGTATTGCCAGCTGGGCATATGCAGTGTGTGATGGGGATAAGAGAAACCTTTTATTGTCCAGAGTGCCTCTTTCTTCCCCCCACCCAGGGCATCCTGTCAACCTCGGAACTACATCGCCCAGCACAGAGCTGGGGCCAGCAGAGTGCAAACCTCCAGCAGTGCGGCGACCCTGGGCAGCTTATCCTCTTGCGCTTACAAGGACCACAGCCAAACCCCATCTTGTCTTGTCTGCTCAAGGCCGTGCTCTGAAACTGAAGCATGCGGCTTGGAGGCAGCTCTGACCGCCGCTGTTCAGGGAGTGCCGCTGGCAGCTGGGGAATGAGCCTCTCTGTAACCCCACCTTGGAGAGCCACGTATATATAGATCCCTGGAAGCAGCTTTCTTCCTTGGCACATCCCTCCCACCCGTAATAACCTCCAAACATGCTCTCCCTGTCCCCCCGCGCCCTCACTGCATGGCTTCCAGCAGCTTCTCTCCCTTCCAGGGAAAATAAGGCTTTTGAAGCTGAAAAATCTCACTGCTGGAGGGAAAAATGGGGGAGAACTGCCTTATAAAGGGGCTCTCACTCATACTCTGAGATGAGCAGCCTAAAGCCAGTGGCCACAGGCATCAGTGCTCATGGAGGCACCTTTATTTCGTTGCAATGTGGTTGGGCTCTTCCACAAGGACCTGAGTTGTAGCTGTAAAGGAGGCCATGCCTCGTAGCTCTTCTGGTTAGGTTGCCCTATTTCACCAAAGCAGGAGAGCTCATTCAGGTTCACAAGGGTAAGGGGACTTCTGCACGGCTGTGGCGCTCTCCTTTGTCTGGGGAAGAGCTGCCCTGGTGCCCAGCATCTGCAGGCAGGGACAAGGGTGCTCCCACAGGTAGAATTGGGGTGGTGACAGGAGAAGTCGTGGCAATCTGGTGAGGTTCCCATTGACTGGAAAAGGGGTAACATCACCCCCCTTTTTAAAATAAATGTTGCCCATAGGGGTGACAGAGGCCCCATCCCTGGAAACATTCAAGGCCAGGTTGGATGGGGCTCTGAGCAACCTGATCTGGTTGGAGATGTCCCTGATCCTTGCAGGGGGGAGTGGACCAGATGGCCTTTACAGGTCCCTTCCAACCCAAACCATTCTATGATTCTATGACAGTGACCCTTCATCTTACACCTACCAGTCCCTCAGACACAGACATCACCTGATCTGTTTGAGTGCAAAATAAAACGAGTTTACATGGCCAGTAACAGTGGCCCGTGCTGTCCTTGGGTGGCTGGTCTTCCGCTGTCCCGGACAGCACTGGGAAGGGGATCCCCAGGGAGCAGAGGAAGGGCCTGTCACCAGCACAGTGCAAGACCCACAGCACTGCCAGCCATGCTGAGGGAGCAGACAATGACAGGATAGTCCTGCCCTTCCCAAACTTCTCTGTGGCCGCAGGGAGATGGCACAGCAGAGGGGGGGATGGGGAGCTGTGCAAGTGGGAGGAGGTCTGAAGCAGGTCAATCCAAAAGAAGCCAACAAGGTTTCCTAGGGCAACTGTATCTGCTTCTGTAAGTTTTTTTAATTCCCTTTAGCAACCATAATCACAAAAATTAAAATAACAGGGGCATGAGGGTCTAAACCAGTTTGAGTTTGCTGGTGATGAACAATGCTGTCGCTGGGCTCTCTGCCTATGGAGCACAGCCAAAGGGCACAGCAGGGAGCTTGACACGCTCCACACTATGACCCATACTGGAAATGAAGTGTGGTCCAGGTGCTGAGGCCATCCGCTTTCTTGCCATGAGTCATTTGGAGCGATTGCATAAGGATTGAGGTACTTTTCAAAAGACTGTAGAACAGGATATTTCCTCCATAAGGATTTTTTGTCCTGGAAACCTCTGATCCCCCCAGAAAAAACAACCCAACAGAGAGCTCCCAGAGTCCCCTAATCATTTTAAGGCAGAGCTGGTGGTGTTCCAACCTAATCCCAGTGGCACTGCTGCAGGTGATATGCCATGTTTCTGTCACTGCAGGAACCGAGCAGTTTACATTGGGAGGTTGGTTTTCTTCCCCTTTTCTCCTTCCCCATCCCAATCCCAACATGGTTTTCCTCTGTGGCCACAGCAAGTCAACACTTGCCACTCTATTTGTTACCAGAAAAGTGGATTTTCTATTTTCCCTCTCAAATGAAGATAATGAGGACTAGCTAACGCTCATGATGTTGTCATAGAAGGTGTTTGGGGAATGCAAAACACTTGCAATCCTAAATTTAGCTCTGAAAGTCATGCAACCTGATTTCCTGGCACAAATACCGGAGAAAGTCTTGAAATCTGAACGTTTTCCAAGTGTGGCCACAAGCCGGAGGCTGCAGTAGCCGCTGACGGTGCTGGGGATGTCCGGCTGTGCCTCCAGAGAGTCCGTGGTGTTGCTAAGAGCCCAGACCACCCTCTTCCTCCTGAGCTGTTCACACCAGCAACACAAAGCACCAGCAGGTGCACCTTTCTGGTGCTAAAATCCAAACTTCAAGTTAAAAAGGGTGCCATTTAATCCTTGAGGTACTGAACCTCTGCTGATGCCGTGCTTTATTTTTTCTTAGTGCCTGCTGCACATGTTCTTTTGTGGAGAAGCAGCTTGACAGAACTCCTGTCACATCTTGACTCTCCCCAAACTGGAAATGCTTGGTTTCTTCATCAGCTGCGGCTTCCCTGGGCGAAGGCTGGAGCAGGACTGCAGGCAACCCAGGGAGTGCACCTGCTGAATGTGCATCATTGTTTAAAAATAAAAAAGGGGAGAGCAGAGAACAACACGGAAAATATTGCAAGGTCAGCAGGCAGTGTGGGGAGGGCTTGTGCCTGCGCAGGGGGGTCTGAGCAAGGACAGAACAAATACTGGGAGTTGTGGATACGGAGGCCACATAAGGAGAAGGCATCTGGGATGATCTGCAGCACAGCAATGATGGAGAAGGCTCCCAGAGGTCCTGTGTTGACATTGCACTCAGTAGTAATTTTTACTATTTGTGCAGGTGAGATCTGGCCTAATTCAGCCTTGCAGCAAAGCTTCAGCCCCTTTATCCCATCTCAGATACCTGCTGCTGTGTGAGACAAACCCTCAATTTAACGATGTGCAAATGTACTGGAGTTGATTCATGCAAGTAATCCTCGCTGAAGCCGCTGAGAGGACAGCGGATTTGGTTGATGTTTGAGGGCTTGCATGATCACGTCCCAGATTAAGAAACAAAGCCATAGCAATAAAAGCAATCACATGAGGAAGCAGAAGGGAGGAAGAGGGAGTTAATTAATTTTATTGTCCAGAACCTGCATGGCTTAAGGCCATGAAATGATCAGCTGAAAGAAAAAGATTTTAAAAATATTATTTTCCTGAAATATGTAATATGTATGCATTTAAGCTACTGCCTGTTCTGTAGAGATTTTCTTGCTGATTTCATAATTCACATCTATTTTTCTCCATTTTCTGTAGAAGAATCAGTCTGAATTAAGGAGCAGTTGACCAAATGAGAGTGTCGAAGAAAACTGAAAAGCAATAAGACCCAAGTCTGAACCACAGGTATTCTGCAGAAGGAGAAGCTTTGACAAATAAGGTACATGGGTGGGAAAAAACGCATTTAAGGAGAAAATGTTTTATTACATAACCATAATCCCATTGGCTTTGTGCTGGGAAAGAGCGCTGAGTTGCAGAGCGGGAAGCGAGGGCAGGCTCAGGCTCCGAGGAGGTACTTTCCTTTCCAACCTTGGTTTCTCTCTGACCAGCAAGGTGGTAAGTGGCTTCTGAGTAGTTTTGGAGAAATTACCATAAATATACTGACAGTGTATGGGAACGGTGTTTTTATATGGTAAGTGTAACCATGAGCAGGGTTTGCTGTTGCTAAATGAATATTTAAAGCAAATGTCTGATAAGTTCTTCACTGGCAGTTTGACTTGTGAGTCACGTTGCACAGTCCCCAACCATGCCCCTCTCTATTTATAAAATTCATGCCTTACTATATCTGACTCGCTATATAAGCCTTTCAAATTGCAGAAGGGATTCTGGTGGCATATTATGGGATGCAGGGAATAATTCTGAAGAGTAAGGGAAGTTAGAAAGGGCATGGCAAATCTCCGCACGCTCGTCACCTTCTGAAGAGCAGAGCTAACGTGCCACTTGGCTTTTTCACTGTGAAAAAGTCCGGGAGACATGGGCTGTCAGCTTCAGTCTGCTGGGCACAAGGTGGGGGAAGACAAGGAGAGCCCACGTTCACCTGGGCCAAGCCCCTGGCTGTGTTTTAGGACATGTGGAGGAGCAGGGTGAGGTTATCCCAGGGAAGCATGGCCACAAACCCAACTACAATCAAGCTGGCTGTTCGCTCCCTGTGCACGGTGCCTGGAAGAAGGGTGTGGAGCTGCTGGAGCTCATCCTTACCCCTGCTAAGTGGAGAGGAGTGGAGTCTCAGTGGGGGTCCCTGCCGGCATCTGCCCATGGCCCTGCTGCACACGAGTGCCGTTTCCGGGTCACTGCCCGCCCGCTGGCTGCTGGCCGTGGGGTGCCTCGGTGCTGACAGGGCTTAGATGTGCAGGAAGGTGAGCTGACACATCTCTAGAGCTGCGTCCTCCTCCCCAGGGCTCCAGCTGGAGCTGGGGAGAAGAGCATGTTACCAAATGGCAGGCTGCAGAAGCCCTCCTGGACACTGGGTCAGTGCCACCTCCAGCACAGAGCCTCTGGCACCGACCGTGCTGCTCCCTGCAACAGGGAGGAAAAGACTCCCTGTGCCCTGCCTGCTGCTGCCTTCCGTGGGGCAGAGACAGGCACCCTGTCCCTGACAAGGACCCAGCTGGACCCCTCGTGTGCAGCTGCTGCATTGTGCAGGGAGTCACATTTGGTGTTTTCTTCAAATGCCCAAACCCATGACTTGTGCAGAGTGCTGCACACCTCCCCATCAAACGGCTGGAAGGCAGGGTGGTGAGGCAAGGGTGCAGGAGGTATGTGGTGGAAATTGTACCAGGGAGCACAGCGGTGGTGCCACTAGTGCCAAAAGAAGAGTCCTGACTCATTCTGCCGACCACCACCGCAGGTGGTCGGTCTCAGCATCATGGGGACAGTGTAAGGAAGCAACCACATACTGCCAAACTGCAGACAACAGTACGACTACAAGTGAATTAGTATTTCACAGCCAGAGGAAGATGTTGCTCTACCCTTGCGCAGGTGGGGAAGCAGGAGCGTGGGGAGGGCAGGGATGCCCACACGGCTGTGGGAGCACCAGGAGTACAACCCAGAGTCCCAAACTGGTCTCCTCTCTCAGGAGTAAAGCCACCTGCTAGCAAAATGCATAGCTCAAGTTTGCTCATGAATATCACTCATGTTTTCTCTCAGTGAGCACGTAGCTGGTACTGAGCTTGGCTCAGTGCAGCCTTCTTACTTCTGTATCCCTTGAATTTTCTCACGTTGCCCATCACCCCTGTTCCAAGGCAAGTGGCAGGTGCAGCAGGAGTCATTTCTTTCTTGCCAGGATGGCAGGTGAGCATCGGTGCTGGGGTAGGAGCTGGCAAGCTGCACAGCCAGGTCCTCCGCTGCTCACAAACCAGCTCCTTGCAGCACCCTTGGCCCCTTGGAGGGGAAACCAGCACGTGATTCTCTTCATGGAGCCTGGCTGACACTTACAGTGGTGTTTCTGGACACCGACGGTTCCTTTTGCACAGGGTGGTGAGAACAAGAGGGTCTAGCTACCTTCCCCCCACTCCCAGTGCCACCGTGGGCTCAGCGCACCACAGTGGGTCGTGCAGGGAGAGGTCTGGTTCATGAACAGCTCAGGCTGGATTCACACCAGCAAGCTGGGGAGATGAAAGTCAGTCTAACACCACTCTCCAGAGCCAACAGGTTCCCCGTGCCGAGTAGATAATTCATTATAAACAATATACACAGATGTCAGCACTCTCTAGGGGAGCTGCTCACAAGTGGTGCACAGGTTTTTTTCAAGGGCGTGTATTTGTCAAAACCATTCCAAAGATAATTTCTAGTCCCCGGGGGGATGTGGTGTTTCAAGCTGGGGCTTTTCCCACTGGGCACAGTTTGCACTTGTTCCCCGTTCTCCGAGAACTGAAATCCTGGCGCCAAGCTGTGTGATGGCAGGTTTGAGGTGTCCTTTTCGTAAGGACGCTGCAGGGTCCATAGCTGTTGTTGGAAAAAGGCTGGCCTTTTTGGTGACTATCCTTGCAAGGAGGGTGCTGTGCTGGAGTATTTTAGGATGGAGAGCACCAGAGGGGACAAATGAGTGTCTGAAGAAAATATATTAAAATTTTAATCTGGAGAGACTTTGAGAAATGTTTTTTCTGTATTTTAAATTGGTACTGTGTTTTGCTGAACAGCTAAGCTCTCTCCAAGGAAGCGATGAGAAATCCCTTAAGACACGATGGGAGATTCTGCAAAATGCTGGATGGCGTGAGGGGCTGCAGATAAACCCCCCTGCCAAAGTAGACTGGTGGTTTAGTTAGGGTAAACGGAGGAGGCCCAAGTCGGCGGGTGCATGTTGCCTGCTGCCTGTGCAGAATGGGCGGCGGGGTGCAGGGCGGTGCCAGACCACAGGTCAGGATGGCCGGCGTCCAGCCCCGCTGGCTTCACAGTGGTGTTGACAGATGGCCTGGGCCTTCACGGCAGCAGGACGTCGCTGGGTCACCAGCATGAGTCTCACCCTCCCCAAGGCCCCTTGTCTTGCTTTGCCTTGCCTTGTGGCAGCACCGCCGCCAGCTCCCTCACACGGGAAGAGCCAGGCAGGATGCCAAGGTCAGAAACTCGGACCCAGCGTGGCCCTTTCCGTAAAGAAAACTGCAAAGCTGGTGTCTGGTCGGTAGTGCTTAGCACATACACACGTGCTCAGGCCGCTGGCTGGGGTTGCTACCAAGCCAAAGGAAAGGGCATGGAGAGACTTCAGTCTCCCTCTTCGCTGGAGGCTAAATGAACCCTGACTACACCAGCGTTTCTCAGTTCAATAGCCAAACGACTGATTGTGCGCCTCTGGCTCACTGTGGAGGCCTGCACATGTGGGGTTTGCACATCTGCAGACTCCAAAGGGTTAAAAATAGATCCCACCCCGCCAGTGGCACATTTTATGCCCATTTAAAGGTGTGCAATGCTTTTCATGTGTGTCCATCCTAACACTCCTCTGTGACACCTGAGAAAATGCCTTCATGATGGCGACATTTTGTTCAAGAGCCTTTTTTTTTTTTTTTTTTTCCAAAGCCATGGCTGCCTGGGCTAGGTTCCCTTCAAACTGCTATTTCAGCGGGGCTGCGTTCGCCCCCCACTGACCTATTCTAAATGGGGAACTGCAGCATGATTGCCAGCACATTTGTGGGGCTCTCCTCTGCCGCCGCGGTGGTGGCTGCCCTGAGATGTGGTCAGCAGCTAACAAGTTTGTATTTCTGAGCAAGGCAGGGATTTGCTCTCTAAATGAGTAAAATGTTTTCCTTCATTTTTGTTTTTTGTTGATTTTTTTTTTTGTTTATGTGAGAGGGCAGGGAAGATCTGTTAGAAGAGCACTGTCCACTTGTTCATCTTGACTGCACAGGGTGATGGTGCTACTTTTGGGGTGGACATTCCAGCAGGTACCTGGCATGCACGTTCCTCCAAGCATCTGCCATGTGCACGCCCTAGGAAACAACTGGGGCTGGACCTGGGTGCACCAGTCACCCCAGCTCACGCGTGACTCACCCCTGGCCTGGCACC
The DNA here is from genome assembly GCA_011801015.1 of Ardeotis arabs. Lineage (NCBI taxonomy): Eukaryota > Metazoa > Chordata > Aves > Otidiformes > Otididae > Ardeotis > Ardeotis arabs. Next base: position 14,301 of record JAAGAY010147935.1, read on the forward strand.
AGGGTTGTCTGCCCTGGTGCTGTCACCTCCTCAGCATTGGTAAGGCAGGGGAGAAATGATTTGTGCTCACACTGTGGCCCTGGTGTGGGCAGGGTCCAGCCCCAACCAGCACTGTAGGGCAGAAGGTTTCCCATATATGACTCCCGGGGCCAAGGGAGCTGCTTAGGATGCAGATGGGATGAGGTGATCCGGTGTAGCACATGAACAGCACTTGGTTTGGAAGAAGGAAAGATTTAGAAGAAGGAAAAACAAAGCCAAGCTGCTGTGGGTCCTGCCATGGAGGGGAGCAATGAGATGGGGGCTGGCGTGGTGGCACTGGTCTGCACCCTCTGAGGCGTCTGCTGCCGCTGTGGTGGCCGGGAGCAGGAAGCAGGGAGCAAGGCAGGGAGCTCATGGAGCAGGGAGCAAGGCAGGGAGCCAGCGGCAGGGAGGTGCCAGCACGTTTCCTCCGCAGAGTCAGGCTGGCAAGGAACTGCGTGCTGCTTGAAAAGGGGCTTTCTCAGCTGGCATCCACCAGGTCACGCACAGCCCGGGCCATTGCCTCGCGCCGTGTGAAACCCAAGAAAGCCTGGATAATCTCCAAAGGGCAGACAAAATTCCCATATCAAGCAAGCCTCACCCGAGCTCTGCTAAAGCCCAGGGAGCTTTGCCTTCGTGGGAGGACCTGGGTGCTTTTATAAGGGGCTCCATTCCTCCCTTGGGAGCCCCCAGCCAGTCAGCGTGGCTGAGACCATATTAGGGATGCCATTCCCGGAGTCTGGACTGCACACCCCCATCACGTTCCCCCTAGGAAGGCTCCCCGCAAGGTCCCCCGTACCCTGACTTAAAGAGGCAGCAAAGGCAGCTGCTCCTGGCTGAGAGGCGGGGAGGATGGGGCCTGACTGCTCATCCTCCAAGCCAACGCTCTTCCCAAACGGGTAGGAGTGAGGACAAGCTGAGGTGCCAGCGGAGAGGGAAGGACGAGCCATCAGCCTGCCCCTAGCCTACTGCTCATGGTTCCCAAGCCTGCCTTTGCCTTCCCAGCAGTCATTTCCCAGTTTCTTTCTGCTGCCCCTTTGCAATTTTGGAAGCGATTTAGAAGCTCAGCTCAGCAGCTGAGCCCTACTCCTGTTTGGTACGAAGGGAGCAGAGCCCTCTATGCAAGCGGCTTTATTTGGGACTTAACCTTGGCACGGCACAGCAGTGCCCCATCAAGAGGCTGGGACTCCTGTGTGCCAGGTACCTCTGAGGGCAGGGAAACCCCCTCTCAGGGAGCACCCTGTGTAGCCTTCCTCCTGCCCCATCGCAGCATCCTCCTCCACCCCTCATCCTCAGCTGGAGCTGGCAGGTCCTTCAGGGCTGCTTCCCCAGGTGGGCTGGGGAAGAGCGTGTAATACGCAGGCTTTTCTGAGCTGATACTGGAGGTGCTTCGGAAAAAAAGGTAGATGGCTGTGGCAATCTTCAATAGATGATCTCGGGGCACACCATTGTGCCACTGAGGTCTGTAAATGGAGTTTACATTGTGATGAGGTTTATTCTATGTTGAAGACCCACCATTTCCAGGGGGAGGAACAGTGAGATTAGGTTACACAGATTTCACAAAGTGACAGCAAAATCAGTCAAAAGCCAACACTGAGCTGCCACTCATTTCTGATGTGTAAAATACGATTCAGGAATATGCGCTTGAGCTGGGCTTGTTCCTTAGCCTTCCCATTGCAAATTTTATGAAGTTTTTTTCAATAATTAAAGTACTTTCCATGATGCATTTATTATTACCCGTCAGTTTACTGCTTGGGAAACAGCCCCATCACTGAGCAGGCCAGTGTTAGACTCAGGGCCGGCGCTGGGCCCTGTGACAGGCAGGTGCCAGCTTTGCACGTGAGGAATGGTGAGGCATGCTGGTTCCTATGCTGGAAAAACCAGCCTGAAGCCACAGGAATGGCATCTGTCCCCATGACCTAGAGGTGATGCTAGCCCAGCTGTGCCGGTCTGAAACACTGGTCTTTCAGAGCTCCCTTACTGCTGTGAGATGGGGAGCAGGTTTACAGCACAGGCGCCTCTGTTTCTCCCCCAAAATTTGTGTTCTCCCAGTGACAGATTGGCTCTCAGAGGTGGCCAGCTCATGCCAGAGATTTGTAATCCCTTGCTTGTGTCTAATGCCGTACCAGTCCCTCAGGTGCCATGCTGTGGTCCAGGGGGGATGAGGCTTTGTTTTTCCTTCTTCTAAATCTTTCCTTCTTCCAAACCAAGTGCTGTTCATGTGCTACACTGGATCACCTCATCCCATCTGCACCCTAAGCAGCTCCCTTGGCCCCGGGAGTCATATGTGGGAAACCTCCTGCCCTACAGTGCTGGTTGGGGCTGGACCCTGCCCGCACCAGGGCCGCAGTGTGAGCACAAATCAAGGAGCTGAGGAGAGGAAGACAAGCCTGGGATTGGAAAAGGAACACAAATAGGAATAACAGTAAAAGTAATCCCAACCAGTAGCTGGATTGCTGTCCCAGAGCTCCAGAGGGATGGGAGTACGAGCGGGGAACAGCTTTGTGCAATATTATAAGCTTGAGGTAAGGTTGGAGGAAAGTGTGTGGGCTCAGATACTTTTTCACCGCCTGCCTCTCCCCGGACGGGTGCACACAGGCTGCCTCCTGCCTTGGCTCGTGGAGGTGGCATCCGGCAGGTGTTACTGAGACCACAGACTTGATGATGTCTTGCACGGTGCAAGTGAATGTGTTGGGCTCTGCCACTCGGAGCATGATCTGTTTCTACCTTGATGACTTTTTATGGAAGTGAGATCCCACCACATGGAGAACCGCCTCATTCCCTGCTTGTCCTTTCTTTCAGGGGAACCGCAGAAATAACACAAGTTATTTCTGACAGATGTTCGGAACCCAGACATCCCCAGACTGGGTTATTTTGTTTTGAACTATCCCCTTTAAGCATGGGGGAGGAGAGGCTGCTGCAGGTTCCCACAGTGGTACATCTCCCATCCCAGCTTCTCTCCCAGCTCCTGGGGGAAATGTGGCCAGGCTGACAGTGTGGAGCAGAGCTGGTGAGGGGGAGAGGAAGAAAGTAAAACAGAGGGTGAGGGAAGGCAGAAGGGACCACGGCAGGGGACATGTACATGGAAATTGCCTTCCAGCACTCCTCCTGCCTCCTCACCATGGCTAGAGCACCTGTCCCTACAGCATGATCCAAAACATTGAACCAAATCTGCCCTGTCTCCTGAGGGAAGCCTGGGAGCTGGGCACAGACCTGGGACCAGACCACACCTTGGAAGGAAAGAGATGCAGGAATGAACTAGAAGGGCCCAGAGGTATGAGAAAGCCTAGAGATGGTTTTCTGGAGCAGCATTAGACCCTAACCCTAAACCAGGCTGCTGGTTGCTGGGGCTGCTCAAGCAGGAGATCGAAAGAGAGTTGGCAAGGGATCTGCCGATTCTCCTGCTTGGCTGGCATGTAAACTTGGATTTTTCTCAGACTGAGTAGGCAGCCTGCAAATGTGTTGCGAGGGGCAGCACCTTGCCAGGCACCCCATTACTGCTGGCCCTAAGATCTGTTCCCTTGCTGGGATACCCTTGACCTGTCAGCAATGGTGTGCAACCTTGCAGCCTTAAGGAGTGGGAGCCAGGAAGAAAGGAAAGTGGGGGAAAAAAAAGACCGATACCAGTTGAGACCTTGTTCTTTGCACATGATAACAGTTGAGCACATGATAACGGAGCTGAGCTGCGTTCACATCACTTCACTTGGTGAAGAGCCAGCCTTGCTACGTGCCCAGTCCAGGGCTTGCTGCAGCAGCCAGAGGACACTGAGCAGTGGGAGACATCTCTCCCTGCTCCTGGGCACATATTCCCAGCACGCAGCCCAAGGAGCTACACCTCTTAGAAAGGTGGATGCAAAGCACAGACCATCAACAAGGCTTGGAGGAGCTGCTGAGGTTGCTGAAAGCTGTGCTACCGTGGGTGCTTGGAGGTACAGCTGCTCAGAACTGTAATGGTAAAAACCTTCAAGTTGCTCCAAGAAAAATGTGAGAATTGCACAAGTAACAGGATTTGTGCTCAGAGCTGCTGGAACACGGGCTTGGGGGGCTTCCCCGGTGAGTTGCAGCCCATCCTGGCCATGCCTGAATTTCCCAGAGCTCTGGATAACAGCATCAGGCAGCTCTAGAGGACTTTTGCAGCCAAGTGCACTACTGCTGGCTAACCTGCCCCACGGAGCATTTGGACCGGCCCTTCTGATCCTTCTCCCGTGACAGTGTTACCCTGTGGCCAGCTGGTGCAGACCTAAAAGGGATAACAGCCCATGAAACCAAAGACCCCACATCTGCGGGATTAACCAGGCTTCTATTAACAGCGCGATGGCTTGTTTTGTGAGGTGACTGGGACAGCTACCCCCAGCATTCGGCAGAGCTTCACTGATCTAGGTGAAGGCAGAGTTTCACAGGCCTAGGAAGCCTGTGTTTTTTCCCTGCCTGGCAAAATATTCTTGCTGGTTTGGATTTTATGCTGTTAAAACACTTTAAAAATACGGTTCTCTATGAGAAACAGCTTTTTTCTTTTCCCTCTTTCCTCTCTCCCCCAGACTTTAGCCAAGCGATAGCTCAGCAGCCCTATTTGAGATCATGACAGCTCCTGTTTTGGCTGGAAGCTAGTCTGCCGATCTGAAAGCTGTGTTAACATGTAATTTTTCACTCCTACTACATACATACCACCCACTGTCCCTCCTTATTGCCCAGAGCCACAGAAAGGTGCAATGGCAAAGAATTGCAATCAAAATTGTGTATAAACTACCCCGCGCAATTGCCCTATGTCTTTCTATGACCACACCCTGCAAAATAACATACATGCTCATTTTTTGTTCCTTGCTACTTTTTGCATAAAAATCAAGTTATCTCTCTGCTGTTGACTTTGCTGTGGTTATTTCAGACATAAACAGGACTGTTTCCCAGGCCAGGCTGCTCTCCTCCCTAGAGAGGAGCTCTGGTGCTCCTGCTTGAACAGAGGTAGTGGAGGAAACTGGGGCTCCTGGGGTTTGGCATTGATCAGTCATCTGTCATGGATCTGGTTTGAAACTCTCAACTTACCTGGCCACCTGGTTTGCTACCTCTAGGAGAGCAAAAATAAGGATTAAGAGGCATAGCCTAGATCCTCAGGGGAAAAGTACGTTAAAAGGAAAAAAAAGCATGTTTAGAATTTCAAGTGATGTCTTTATTTAGTTTTTTAATGAAGGAAAAATCCCAGCAAAATATGTAAAGGAGAAAATTCTAGTGTTAGTATCAACATCATAAATATTGTAGTACTTCATTCAGGAATAATTTAATAACTGGCGACTCTCAGCCCGTGGAAGTCTCTGCCACAAGGTATTGAAGCCAAAACTCATTAGGATTAAAAAAATAATAATGTTTATACAACTATGCTGAGAATATCCAGACCTTGCTGTGTTGAGGACGGGGAATGGTTCTTGTCTGGCACATATGGAGCCGCTTGGCTCTAGCTGGAGGGGTGAGGCAGGAGACTCTCCTTCACCCAGTCTCAGCATCCTCTCCCAGAGCTCCAGAATGTGCTCCAGAGCCCATTTGGGATGGTGACTGGCCTGGAGGGACGTTGGGCCCTGTTGGCTGGTGGTTGCTGCACTGTAAGCCTGAAGACTGATTGTGGCAGGCCATGGGGAACGTGTCTGACAGCCACCACTGCTGCTCCATCAGCCTTCAGTCACGTGTGATTTTTCACCATCAGCGTTGCTGGGTGCCTCTGTACGCTTCTGTTACAGGTCTTTTCATAAAAATGGTCCCCAGTTATTTTCCAAGCCTAGCTGCTGCCAATCCACCCGGCACTGCGGAATGTGTGTGTGAACCGTCGGGTGGGAGGGATGCGCTGAGAAGGAGCCACTGGAGTGGGAGTGTGAAGGTGCAGCTTACCTCGTAGCACACGGGTGGCTGGGCACTTGTTTTCATGCCAGCAACGGATAAAGGCCCTAAAACCAGTATGGCACACCGGAAAGGTCGGGTGGAGGCAGTTACTAACAATATTATGTTATTCACAAAGTGCTAACATCTTGCAGGCCAATATAAAGAGTAGATGCCTGCTCTGAAGAGCGCAGTTTGGGGAGAAATGCAGAAAATGGGAACTGACCGCATGCTGGTGTTTGTGTTTCTGGCGTTTCACACGTGACAGGTGAGATGGGTTAACGACTGGGTGGCAGGTTTATGGGCACCACAGGAGAAGTCTGGCCCTGCAAAAGGTGAACCCTTTCTTAACTGTCAGGAAGGGAAGCCACCAGAGAGTGTCCATGTACCTCTGACAGAGCTGTGTCTTCCTAAATTGCAGGCAGAAGTTCTTTGGGAAGGAAAAGCCATAAAAAAATGTTGCTCTAAAATGATACCTGGCAACAATAGCAGCCTCTTCATAAGCACAACTGCCAAGCTAATACTTTGCAAGTTGGCTCAAAATGACATTTTGTACAAAATAACATTTTCTAGATGGAAAGCAAATGCTGCAAATCCCAGACCTTGCCCATTTATATAAAATCCACTCATGTCATCTGCGTGCATAGACTGAGGAGAATATTGGGGAAAGAAACCAGAATCCTAGTTAATTGGGAAGTAATCTGATCTCCTCTCTAGTTGGTGCTGCTACAGCAGCCTTCTCTAATGCCATCTTGAGTTACAGGTATTTTTACACCAATTATTCCCTGTTACTGCCCAAGAAGTGCCCTCTGTTAGAGCAGGCAGTGCTGAGGGCATGGCTGGAGCACAGCGGGACCACAGAGGTACCACTAAGGGCAATGGGAGAAGGCAGCGGGGACAACCCACCCAGCTGCTACCGGAGCCCTCGGTGGGGATAATGAAGAAGTGAGGCAGGCAGCACATGGGTTGGTTGTTGCTCCCAAATGTAACCCCCATATGAGAGGGAGGAAATTGCTATTTCTGCCTGGTTTTCTTCCAGCAAAGCATGTAGGCAAGGTTCTTGCGTGTCTGCCTGGGACAAGGCACCATGCATGGCAGAGCACGGCGAGCAGGCACACTCAGAAGGAGCTCCTGACTAATTTTTGAAGCTGTTGTGTGATGGTAGGCATGTCAGGGGGGTTATTTCTGCGCCTGTCTTCCTGGTAGGTATGCTGCCCAGGCCCTGCTCCCTTGTAGCTTCATCGCTGCCTACCCCTGAGAGCAGCTGGCAAGGGCCAAAGGGACCTGGAGAAGCTCTAACTGGTTTTAAAATGGAGCTTAAGAGGTTTATGAATGCAGCTGTACCAGGAGCTTGCCTGTGGCACCAGGCCCTGGACACCAGTGCAATTGACCTCTCCTGATTGCATTTTCCTGAATTGCAGGGGGAGATTCTAGATTTCCCCAATATCCTGCTGTCACGGGGCAGGTACCATAACTGCAAAGGCTGGCAGGGTATGAGGGTTGTGAGGGCTGTAAGGACTTGGGGGGATACCCCAGGGCTTCTGCAAAGGTCAGGGAACATCTGTGCCCACCTCAGACACCACCACCAGCTCGCAAAGCCTCAACTGGTCCATGTAAAAACTGAGAACTGTATTCTGGTTGGTCTGAGCATTGATTAAACTAAACCAGTTCGGTTATGGTAGCTGTACTGGGGATTGCATCAATCTGCTGTGCGTGACGCCGTCCCCTCACAGTAAAGCTACCAGCACTTTGGTTACACTGATCAGTCTGGGCCAGCGTTTTCCACGCTGGCTATCCGTGTCAGCTTGATTGTTCTCCTGGCTGTTTCTGCAAATCCGTCAGTGCCCCCGTGTGTTGGAGAGAGCCGCTGTGCAGAGCCCTGCGCATCCCGGGGGACAATGGGGTTTGCAGTGACCCAAAATGGGGCGATTGCAACCTGTGGGCCAGAGGGTTGGGGCTGGATGAGGGGGGTCACGCCGTCTGCCCTCAGAGGGGTGTTGCGAGGTGTACACAGCGTGCTGGCAAGATGGCAGGGCAGCAGCTCTCCCCAGGATGGTTGTGCCTTAAATACTGAGCATGAGAAAGAGGGAGAGAAGGAAAGATCCAGAAACGGCTCGCAGGCCGAGGGGTGCAGCCGTTTGGTGGGGAACTGGTGCGTGGCCGCGGCAGCCAGGGCCGCATCGGGGTGTGGGTGAAGGTCCGCTGCAGAGGCCGCCCAGTTTTCTACATTTACCGTTGAAGTGCTTCATTGCCCAAGCAACCGCCGCTGCCCAACCCAGGCCTGGATTAGGCGAATCCTATTCCGACATTCACCGGAGATGGGTTTTTAAAGCAGATTAATGCAAAATGGAGAGAGGCCCCTGCTGTTGCGGGTGACTTTGCCTTCCTTCCCCAGGCTGCCTGCTGCTACCTGTCTTTTTGGTCTCGTGGAAATGGAGCGATAATCCCTGCACAAAAATGGAACTGTTGTTGCAAACGCATGAATTGTGACGCATCGCGCTCTCTGGTTTTAAATATTCCCCCAGCAGCAGCCGGCCTGTGCCAGGGTCCCTCCCAGCTAGGATGGGCTTCCCGCTGGGCGCCTGGCGCTGGGTGCTGCTCCCGAAATGTGCGGGGGGGGCAGTTGGCAGTGCTGCGGTGCCTCGGTTTGTTATTTTATTTTATTTTATTTTATTTTATTTTATTTTATTTTATTTTATTTTATTTTATTTTATTTTATTTTATTTTATTTTATTTTATTTTATTTTATTTCGTTTCGTTTTATTCTGTTT
>JAAGAY010147937.1:0-23324 GCA_011801015.1 Ardeotis arabs
TGGGGTGGGACAGGGACATCCCTTAGGGGGACCTTGGGGGGGACAGGGACATCCCTTAGGGGGACCTCGGGGGGACAGGGACATCCCTCAGAGGGACCAGAAGACCTCTCAGGGGGCCTTGGTGAGGACAGGGACATCTCTCCGAGTGACAAGGACCTGAGTGGGACAGGGACATCCCTTAGAGGGTCCTTCAGGGGGACAGGGACATCCCTTAGAGGGTCCTTCAGAGGGACTTGGAGGGGACAGGGACGTCTTTCAGGGGAACCTGGAGGGACAGGGAGGGCTAAAGAGGGACAGGGGGACTTGAGGGGGCCAGGGACAGCCCTCAGGGGGACCCGGGGGACACTGGGACGCCCTCCAGGAGGACAGCGCTCCCATGGACAATCCCTCAGAGGGGACCATGGGAGGTCCTCCACGGTGGGAGAACCTCCACGGGCTGGGGACACCCCTGCCCACGAGCTGTCACCTGCCCCTGGCACGGGGCTGGTGGGGGGGTTCAGTCCCTCCAGGGTGACCTGGGCGGGGGGCCACCCACCCCGGTGTCCCCACAGACGTCGCCTACCTGCGCTCCGTCCTGCCCAGCACCACGGAGGACGCCTTCTTCGACTACCTGGCCACCCTGGACACCTCGGAGGTGACCGTGTCCGCCGCGCCGGAGGGCTCCGTCGTCTTCGCCAGGGTGGGACGCGCTCGCCGCCTTCCCCGGCTTCGGGGCCTCCCGCGTCGTTCGTCCCCCCCCCAAGGGAGGACGGGGACGTCACCGCCCGGGCTGTCCCCCCGCAGGTCCCGTTCCTGCAGGTGAAGGGGCCGCTGCTGGTGGTGCAGCTGCTGGAGACCACCTTGCTGTGCCTGGTCAGCTACGCCAGGTAGGACCGCGTCCTCCTCCGCTCCCCCCGCAGCCGGTGGGGACCACGGTTGTCTCCGCCCGTGCCAAAAATCTCCACGGTCCCCACCACGCATCGGCGTCACCGCGGCTTGGTGTCACCTCTCCTTTCTTCCTCCAGCCTGGTGGCCACCAACGCCGCCCGCTTCCGCCTCCCGGCGTCGCCGCGGCTTGGTGTCACCTCTCCTTTCCTCCTCCAGCCTGGTGGCCACCAACGCCGCCCGCTTCCGCCTCCCGGCGTCGCCGCGGCTTGGTGTCACCTCTCCTTTCCTCCTCCAGCCTGGTGGCCACCAACGCCGCCCGCTTCCGCCTCCCGGCGTCGCCGCGGCTTGGTGTCACCTCTCCTTTCCTCCTCCAGCCTGGTGGCCACCAACGCCGCCCGCTTCCGCCTCCTGGCCGGCCCGGATGTGAAGCTGATGGAGATGGGGCTCCGGCGCGCCCAAGGGCCGGACGGTGCCCTTTCGGCGTCCAAGTACTCCTACGTCGGGGGTGAGTGCCGCCCCCGCCGCGCCCCCCGCCTCCGCGGCGCCGCGCCCGCGCCGTTACCCACGTCCCCACCACCCCGTCCCAGCAGGCTTCGACTACACCAGTAACGTCCTGGCGGGGAAGCTCTACGGCATCCCAGTACGCGGCACCATCGCCCATTCCTTCATCATGTCCTTCACCTCGCTGGAGGAGGTGCGGCCGCGGGTGAGCGTCGCAACGAGGGGGGGGGACAACGGTGGGATGCTCTCCGCGTCCCGGCGCCGTGGAGGGTGACGCCACGCCCACGTTCGCGCCGCGCAGGAGCTGTCGCCGCTGGCGGGAGGAGAAGCGGTGGATGTCCCGGCTCTGGCCGAGCGGTGGCTGCGGCGGGTGTGCGAGGTGCTGCGGACCCCTCCCGAGAAGGCCAACCGGGGCGAGCTGGCCGCCTTCGTGTCCTACGCCGTCACCTTCCCGCGGGACTTCCAGGGGCTGCTGGACACCTACTGCGTCAGGCGGTGAGGAGGCCAGGTCACCGCGGCGGAGAGGATGGACGCGTTCCTCCTCGCTTGGTGGCCTCGACGCATCCCCGTGCCGCGCCCTTGCCGGATCTGCCCTGTGTCCCTGTCCCACCGGGTGAAGGACGCTGATGTTCTCCTCACCCAGGAGCGGCTTGCCCAACTTCTGCGCCGTAGCGTTGGCCTTGCACCAGTTGGGGTACCGGGCCATCGGCGTGCGCCTGGACAGCGGGGACCTGGCCCGGCAGTCCAAGGAGATCCGCCAAATGCTCCGAGCCTGCGGCGCTCAGTGAGTCCTCCACCGTGCTTGGCTTGGTTGCCACCACGCCCCACCTCGGGCACCCAGCACCTCGTCCTGCTGGGGTGGGAGCCCTCGCTCTTCGGAGATCACCCCCCCTAAAACCCCAGGCCACCTCCCTTGCTCGCTGCCCCTGTCCCCTCTCCAGGTTCCAGGTGCCCTGGTTGGAAACCGTCCCCATCGCCGTCAGCAATGACATCAGCGAGCAGAGCCTGGAGGAGTTCAGCCAGGAGGTGAGGTCGCTGCGGATGGGGCTGGGGACGTCACCGTGGCTTCCGCCGGTGCCACTGAGGTTTGGGGCGACGTGGGGTGGAGATGAGGGTCACCTGGGACGTTCTCCCTGGGTGAGAACGGAGGAAAAAAAGGTTTTTGGGTGGGACAAACACGGGCCACCTTCAGGCAGAGCATCCTTTGTGGTGGGGCTGGGCTGTTGATGGCCGCTGTCTTCTCCACGGCACCAGGGGAGCGAGATCGACATGATCGGCGTTGGGACGAACCTGGTGACGTGTCCCCTGCAGCCGTCGCTGGGCTGTGTGTACAAGGTAGGGGTGGTGGCACTCTGCCCCGCTTGGCTTGTGGAGCGTTGGGTGCTCCGGCTTCTCCCAGGCTTCACGCACGTGGAGATAAGGAGCAAAGGGCGCTCGGCGTGGTCCCCAGCACCAGCATGAGCTGGTGCGTGTGACAAAAATGAGGTGGCCATCTCCATAACTACCTTCTTCTACAGCTGGTGGAGGTCAATGGCTTCCCATGCCTGAAGCTCACAGAAGACGAGGAGAAGATGACGATCCCAGGCGCTAAGACCATCTATCGGCTCTACGACGCTGCCGGTGAGCTGGGAGATCCTTGCCACGGTGCTGCCCCCTTGACTTGCGTCCTCCTCCTGCTCCAAAACCCTTTCTCTGCTGTCCCACGCCCCCTAACCTAGCATCCTCCAGGTCACCCCTTCATGGACCTCATGGCCCTGGAAGAGGAGCCCTCACCCAGCGCGGGGCAGGAGCTGGAGGTCCGTGTCCTGGGGCAGCTCGGTGAGACCAGCAAGGTCGTGCCCACCGCTGTGGAGCCTCTCCATCGCACATACTTCAGAGATGGCCAGGTCAGAGGTGGTGCCCTCCCCCACGTTGGGTGAAGGACCAAGCCAGGGTGGTGCTGGTGTCTTGGCAGTAACGGCAAGGGTTTCAAAGGGTCCTTCACGTTGGGTGAAGGACCAAGCCAGGGTGGTGGTGGTGTCTTGGCAGTAACAGCAAGGGTTTCAAAGGGTCCTTCACGTTGGGTGAAGGACCAAGCCAGGGTGGTTTCCTTGCATCTGAGATGTCACAAGCACCCAGGTGGGCATGGTGGCATCAGAGTCCAGCCTGGAGTGGGCTCACTGGGGACTGGGGCTGGGTGGCCAGCACCCCACATGGACAGGGATGTCCATCTCCATCCCACAGGTGTGTGAGCCGCTGCCCAGCCTGTGGGAGGTGAGGAACCACGCGCAGGTGTCCCTCAGCCTGCTCAACCCCGCTCACCGCCGGCTCCGTGACCCCGAGCCGTACCCGGTACGTCCGCTGCCGTCCGTACGCGCCCAGGACCCCTGCCCGGCCCCGGTGGCCCGCTCACCGTCCCCTCTCGCTCCCCTGCCAGGTGGCCATGACGGAGAGGCTGCATGGCCTCCTGACGGAGCTGCGGCGGGCCAGCCAGTGAGGGGGTCCCCGCTCGCCCCCCGCGCTGCGCCAACCCCAGCTCTTCCTCCGCGCTCGTTTGAAGACCAGGTGACACGGGGAATTAATGGTTCTAACGATGTTGGCTGCTGCGTGGTGCTGGTCCAAGGAACCAGCAGGAACTGGAAGAGCACGCTGGGGTCCCAGTAGCAAAGCTGGGCAGAGAGGGATTGGGGCACACCTCTGGAAGCGATGGTCCTTCCCTGCCCGCTTCGGTGGCCCTGTCACCCCTGCACCTTCTGCCGTGGCAGTGCTGCCTGCCTTGGTGGCCCTGCCAACCCTGCACCTTCTACTGTGGCCATGCTGCCCACGTTGGTGGCCCTGCCACCCCTGTGCCTTCTGCTGTGGCCATGCTGCCTGCTTTGGTGGCCCTGCCAACCCTGTGCCTTCTGCTGTGGCCATGCTGCCTGCTTTGGTGGCCCTGCCAACCCTGTGCCTTCTGCTATGACAGTGCTGCCCATCTTGGTGGCCCTGGCAACCCCACACCTTCTGTGGTGGCCACCCAGCCTGAAGCTCCTCGGTGGCACTACAGACCAAGTCCTGAATGCACAAGCAGAGGTCCTACCACGGGAAGAGCCAGCCTGTCCCCCAACCCCACGTCCTGTGGGCCATCCGTGCCAGATGCACTTTGTCCTCCCTCTTCTGTGGCCACGTTTCATCTCCTTCCATTGTGTACACATTCCCTAGGGCGTGGAGGCCAGCTCCAGGTTGATCCTGGTCCTTCAAAACACTCGTTGCCTTCCGGTTGAACGTTTCGTTCAACATCCTTCACTTCATGGTTTATGACTGAAAACAAAGTTGGAATGAAAAAGCTGATCCCCAAGAGCATCTGGGGGTGGCCCCAGCAGGTGCCACGTGGCATCTTAGGACTCAAATTCCAGTGAAGACCCCTTTGGAGCTCCACTGGGGGTGGGTCTCATGCTTAGACCATGACTGTTTGAAGGCTTTATCCAAACAGGGTCAAGAAAAGTTGTTGCATGGAATGGGAGGGGGGGAAAACATCCAAGCCACCTGTATTTTCTCTAATCCCACCCAAATCTGTACCAGGGAGGTAGTAAATCCTTTCTCCTGAGCTTGTAGAAGGTACAGCCCAAGAACGGAGAGGGAAATCTCCGGCGTGATGCACCTGCGCATCCCCAGGCACCAATCCCGCAGCTGCATCGCGCGCCCTCCCAGGATCAGCCGTGGTTTAGATCTTTGCAAGACGTGTTGATGGAAGGGGAAACTATTAAAAGAGCTTAACGAAGCGTGGTCTGATGGTCTCGTTTCCAAAAAAAACCCAATGGCTTGGAGCTCCCTCTTGCGTTGCTCCAGCTGCGGGCACTGTATCCCACTCAGCATTTTAAGAGAGGAAAAAAAAAAACTCCAGGAAAACCAAGAGTTTGCTATTAAAACTTCAATTTTTAGAGAAGTACCAGAGACACAAAAGCCCAACCTCCAGCATACCTGAGTAGAGATTGTCCTGAGTTCTTAGGAGAGAAGGAATGAAGAACTTTAAGTAGATGAAGAAAGACAGCGAGACAGCAGCACCCTCCAGCGCCTCGGCCCTCTCCGTAGCCACGGAGGATCAGCCCGGGGTCTGCACGTCGGTTCACATGGAGAAGCAGGTAAATCCATCCTCGGGACGATCCGTTGATAGATCTTCCACCACCTCTCCTTCCTCTAGACAGACTTCAACTGCTGGTGCTTTGGTTTTGCCCAAGACCATTTTGAGTATCTCCAAGGATGGGGCATCCACCACCTCTCTGGGCAACCTGTGCCACCGCTCGTCACCCTCACCGTAAAAAAAAAAAAGTGTTTCCTGATGTTCTGAGGGAACCTCCTGTGTTTCAGTTTGTGCCCAGGGCATCTGGTCCTGGCACTGGGCACCACGGAGAAGATCCTGGCTCAGTCTTCTTTGCACCCTTCCTTCAGGTGTTTACGGACCTTGATGAGATCTCCCTGAGCCTTCTCTTCTCCAGCCTCAAGAGCCCCAGCTCCCTCAGCCTTTCCTCATATGAGAGATCCTCCAGTCCCTTCATCATCTTCGTGGTCCTTCGCTGGACTTTCTTCATCTCTCTCATACTGGGAAGCGCAAAACTGGACCCAGTTAAAGAAGAAAAAAAAAAAAAAAAAAGAGCAGAAGGGAGATGACAGCTGCACATCCCTCAAGGTTTTGGTGTCCTGTCAGGGAAATCCGGAAGCTGGGCGACCCAGTTCATGACACCGGCTCCTGCACCAGCTTCCCACTGCCGTGAGAGCACGCGAGAAGCCCCAGTTTCCAAATTTACGTTATTTAACTTAAGAAATACCAGTTCCCACCCAGAGACCCTCATCCTTACTACAGTCACAGTAGAAAATCCAAAAGTGCTCATTTTTTTTTTTTTTTTTCCCATTTTTGCCTTTGGAATGGTTTCGCTCTTTGGCACAGATCTCGGAAGCGGACGCAAAGGTGGGACAGCGCTCAACGTGAGGGGAAAACACCCGACCCGACGACGTAGCAGCAGTGCAGGCTTTGCGAAAAAGAGGACAGGATGAGCTTACGTGCTGCTCCTCTGCTCCATCTTTCTTCCAGTTTTGTCCTTAGGAAATCCTATTTTTAAAGCATATTTGCAGCTTGAGCCAGCCAATTAATCTCATGGTTGAAAATAAGGTAAAATTCCTGGAGAAGGGAAGTACAGACAACTTACAGACCCGGCTTTAGGGATGGGGTCACATCCCAGACGTCAAGAAAAACCCCTCGTCCTGACCCAATTCTTAACCACGTCGGGGCAGCTCGCACCTCCTGGTTGTCTCACTCCACACGAAGACATCTTACGCTGGGAGGCTGTGGTTTCCTCCTGCTCTTTGCAAACCTGCGGATAACCGCTCGTGGTTGGACTAGATGCTGGTCCTCAGCTCTGGAAGGAAGGACGTTGGGGAGGACTCCGAGGGAGGAAGGAGGGTGGAAAGGGAAGGTAGGGAATGAGAATGAATTTGAGTGTAAATAATTCAGAGTCCAGGTCTGCTGGAAGTACAAACTGTCGCTCGGTAAGGCCAGGTACAGGATTTAACAAACCCAGACCAGCTGACGTGGACAGCTTGACACCAGACGCTGGAAGAGGTAAGAAGAGTCAGAAGTCCCAGCTCGTTGCACCCAAACTCCGCTGCTTTCCCCAATTCCGAGCTGCGGGGTTGATCCAAGCTCACGTTTCCTCGCTGCTCTGCGGCACCGGCCCAAGGCTGTGTCATTTGTAGAGGGCCATCTTCTTGCTCTGGTACATGTACATGTAGGCGTCGCAGAAGAGGCGCTTGGCCACTCCGTCCATGTCCCGAGGTTGTTCCAGGGCCAGCACGGCCAGCGGCAGGTCCAAATATTTGGCAACTTCAGGGCACAGCGTTACCGTGGGAATGTTGAAGCCGTTTTCATCACCTAACCCAAAAAGGAGAAGAAAAGTCCAAACCAGGTCCCAAGGGATGAGTACCTACAGCTCGAGCAGGTACCATCACACTCAACCATAACTTAGCGCCGTCGCCGAGAGATCTGGAAGCCAACAAAGTGGGGAAGGACAGGGTCCTCGCCCACGCGGCACCCAGTCCCAGCTGGCTCGGTACGTCCCTCGCTTGAACGCAGCCAGAGGATGAAAGCACGAGGAGGAACTCACACGTGCTTGGCCTGGCCATACTTTTCTCTGGGGCCTACTTAAATGGTCATCGTTGGAAGCAGGGTCCAAAGAAAGACTTGCCCAGAGAGGTGGTGGATGCCCCATCCCTGGAAACATTCCAGGCCAGGTTGGATGAGGCTCTGAGCAACCTGATGTGGTTGGAGATGTCCCTGCTCCTTGCAGGGGGGTTGGACTGGGTGGGCTTTGAAGGTCCCTTCCAACCCAAACCCAAATTCTAAATTGCGTAGGGGACTTCAGAGGAAAAGGTAGATTGGCCAACGCCTACAAACGAGTGTTGCAGACCCTCGCGTCTGCCCGCCGCGCGGCGCCCAGCTCCGAGCCCACCCCCGTGTCCTCACCATGCCTGTCAGCCATGCTGTCGAAGAACATCCAGTGTTCGTTCTCGGGGCCGTATTTCACGAAGGAGACGTAATGACTGGTCTCGATGCAGAGCACAGCGAAGAGCTCCATCTTCTCGCGAGGGACCTGTTGGCTGCCTCGGTGGCTCCAGCTGTGAAACTCTTCGGGGACGTGCAGCCTGGTTGGCTTGTGCGTTTTGCGGCGGTAGTGGGAGTGAACCTGAGGAGAGACGAGGGGGTAGCACCGCTGAGCAGGCAGAACCGAACCTGGCCAGGAAGAGGAGCGTGCGGGGCTCAGACTTCCCGCTGATCTGACTCCTACGGTCCCTCCACGCCAAGGAACGGCGTTGTGTCAACGGGCTGGCAGCGAGAAGGTGAGCTGGGAGCATGCCACCCTTCAAGAAAGGCCAGAAAGCTGTAGGACAGCTGGTGAGACGGCGTGGAGGGCCCAGCACTCGCTCAGCGCAGGATCTGCTTACCCAGAGCCGTACTTAGGCTCTTGTTTAGGCTCTACCTAAGCAGAGGGTTCAAGAACGTGCGACACCTAACCCTGCTCGTGGAGCTGATGCGGGCGGTGGGACTGGTGGCCCTCTGTGCCCAACCTGAACGGCTGCAAGGGAAACGTGGGTTTTTCGGGGGGGGTTCAATCTGCCGGCGGCCACCAAGACAGAATTCACAAACACCCGGAGAAAGGGAATACCTGTCTGGAGCAGGAGCTGCAGAACTGCTTCAGCCCCGTAGCTGCGAAGACTTTGTCTTTGAAACATTCCGAGCACTCCAGGGTGGCGACATCGCCGCACACGCAGCACTCCCTGGGACCTGCAGGGGCAAGAGGACTCAGAGGATGCGTCTTCTCCAGGTCCCACCCGAAATCCAGTAGCTCCCCGTCCCAGCCAGCAGCTTTACCGTTGCCCAACAACTTACTGTCAAGCAGCAGATCGGTTATATCCAGCTCCAAGGAAGGAATGATTTTGCTGAACATTTTATATTCCTTCCCAAAACGCGGCATTTGGATAATGAAGCAAGACGGGATCTGGGAAAAGCAAAGCAAATGAGTTACCAGGCCGGAAGAGACAAATCCCAGAGACTCTTTTCTTCACATCGCTGCTGGGAGTAAAGACTTTCCGCTCCGGTTATTCACGACAAAATGGCAGCAGGGAAAGCACAGCCCTCTTCCCAGGTCACGCTCCGGTTCCCCGAGACGTTTCTCTCGAGGCTGTATCCTGCTGCTCTGCAGTGTTGGCTATCAGACACACTAGACCCCGCCGCGGCATCGCCGGCGGGCACGAGAACGTTGGAGGAAGCAAAAAAGAGGCAGGAGATAGCGGCGTAGGTGGAAGATAGCTGGGCTCACCTCCACTAGCTTCAAATCGGAGGAGAGGAAGGAGCGTTCCACTAACTGCTGCACGTCGGGAACCACCAGATCCTCCTGTTTGTCCATAAATATCTGGTAACAGTAACAGTCCTGCTCCTTCTGGCCTCCTGACCTGCAAGGAGTGGTCAGGGGGCTTGTTTACGCGGCGCCGTGAATATCTGAGCTCCCAGAGGACATACTGGTTTGGTCCTGCAAGAGCTTCTGGGCCCGAGGCACCAAGGGCTGCTTGGTGCAACACGGACATGAAGCACTTTTTCCACCCAGAAATAGAATCATGGAATGGTTTGGGTTGGAAGGGATCTTCAAAGCCCACCCAGTCCAACCCCCCTGCAAGGAGCAGGGACATCTCCAACCACATCAGGTTGCTCAGAGCCCCGGCCAACCAGGCCTGGAATGTTTCCAGGGATGGGGCGTCCACCACCTCTCTGGGCAACCTGGGACAGCGTCCCACCACCCTTAAAGGAAAATTTTTTTTCCTAATATCTGATCTGAATCTGCCTCCCTCTGTTTTGGAACCATCACCCCTCGTCCTGTCACACCAGGCCCTGCTGAAGAGTCTCTCCCCACCTTTCCTGCAGCCCCCTTTGGGCACTGGGAGGCCGCTCTCAGGTCTCCCCGGAGCCTCCTCTTCTCCAGGCTGAACAGCCCCAGCTCTCCCAGCCTGGCCTCACAGCAGAGCTGCTCCAGCCCTCTCAGCATCTGCGTGGCCTCCTCTGGACCCTCTCCAACTGGCCCTCTCCAAATAATCAATACCAGCCATGAGAGGAGGCCACAAGTACCAGCTTCAGTCTCATTCTTCCATAGCATCACATCCCGCTCCTACGAGCGAAACTCCCTGATGTAAATATCAAAAAACACTTCAATATTTTTTAAATCAACTGCACTACGGCACGATCAGCAGGCTCCTCAGATGAACGGTCCATTTATCACTGCCCGTACAAAAGCCACAGAGCAAAACTGGGTGCGTTCAAAAGGTGAGTTGCGTGGAGATCATCCGTGACTCCCGCATCCCTGAGCCGGCACAGAAAGGATTTCCTTCGGATGACCCTCTGCAGGGGAGCTGCAGCACAGAGCAGGTTTTGTGCTCAGCCTTTCCGAGTACTCCAGCGTCTACGGCTTGACTGACATCTCCACAAAGGAGCGCAGAAACCCAACAATCCCCTTTTGTGCTCCTCAACAGCGCAGTTATTTTTGGCTTCCTTCAGCCTCTCATCTTTTTTGTAGAGTTCTGAAAAACTGGGACGGCATCCATGGACTGCCTCTTTGAGAGCCTGCGGGACCGGAGCCAGCTTGAGAGGCTGGACGCATCCCAAAAAAACCATCCAAAGGCTGTCAGACAGCGCTGGCTCTGCACTGAAGTGGGACACTACACTTCACAAACCACTGCTGGCTCTCCCTAAGGTGGAGACAAGGGGGTTTTTGTCATCATTTTCTGAAGGCGGCACCTCCAGGGAGAGCTTGGAAGCGTCTTTTCCTGGATGCGTCACCTGGGACAAGATCACAACAAGCAAGATCCCGTGGACAGCAGAGAGGAACCACAAACAAATCGCTGAGCTCTGCCTCTAAAGCCTGGATGAAAAGGTGCAAGTTCACTCCCTGTGATCATGAGGTGGATAATTAACGAGCCTAATTGTATCCCGTCGATCTGGAAACTTACTGCAGTTTCAGGAGCGGCTCTATTCCCAGGATCTGCTGCATTATGAGGTTGAGGAATTCCTCAGGATCTGGAAGGGGAGAGAGAAAAGCACGGGTCACGGCACACCAGGAGCACTGCCTTGGCCCCACTGCATCCAGAAGGCAAAAGCTGCCGGATAAACACATTTGGTGAACCTGGAATCTGCTGGTTTCCTCTCAATAAGGGGATGATGGGGCTAAAAGCTGAGAGTAACGGCTTAACGCAGAAATCCTAGGGCGAGCGTGAAAAAAGCAAACCAGCTCCGAGACACAGCGCTCTTACAAGCTGGGCCATCACGGCGACACCGTCTCAGAGACGGAATCGATGGCAAATGAGAAATCGAGCTGGATTCTAGCAGGGATGGACTTATCAGGGTGTAACTCCAAGCATAAAGGTCAAGGAAATTTCCCTGGTTTTAATTCTGTTCACGCAGATCTTCCTCTCCCTTCCTGGCAACAGCTGCCACCAGGAAGAGACCCAGCAATTCCAGTATTTCCAGACTTCAGGATGAACGTCAGCTGAAAAGCCTGTAGAGCTGTAAAAGCTGAAAGGATTTTCCATATTAATGCACGTGCCCGGGAAAAGCACGCTATTAAGTCGTCAGCCCGGTGCCCGCGCGAGGCGACGCGCGGCGAAGCAGCCGGGGGAAGGCCCCAAAAGCACGTTACCTTTCTCAGCGTTGGTAAAGCTTGAGCACTGGCCCTTTTCGGTTAGCTGCTCCCTGAGGTGCATCACACTCCCAGCCCTGACAAAGCCGGTCCTAGAAACAAGAAGCAGATGATCTCTCCAATCATAAATCATTGAACGGTTTTGGGTTGGAAGGGACCTTCAAAGCCCACCCAGTCCAACCCCCCTGCGAGGAGCAGGGACATCTCCAACCACATCAGGTTGCTCAGAGCCCTGGCCGACCTGGTGTTGAACAGTTCCAAGGATGGGGCATCCACAGCTTCTCTGGGCAACCTGGACCAGTGTCTCACCACCTTCATCTCAAATTTCTTCTTTATGTCCAATCTAAATCAAACCTTTCAGTTTAAAAGCATTGCCCCTTGACCTGTCCCTACAGGCCCTGGTAAAAAGTCTCTCCAACTTTCCTAGAAGCCTCCTTGAGGTACTGGAAGGCTGCAAGGTCTCCCCGGAGCCTCCTCTTCTCCAGGCTGAACAGCCCCAGCTCTCTCAGCCTGGCCTCACAGCAGAGCTGCTCCACCCTCTGATCGTTTTCGTGGCCTCCTCTGGACCCCCTCCAGCAGGTCCATGTCTCTCTTGTGCTGGTGACCCCACAGCTGGACGCAGCGCTCCATGGGGGTCTCACCAGAGTGGAGCAGAGGGGCAGAATCCCCTCCCTGGACCTGCTGGCCACGCTGCTGGAGATGCAGCCCAGGATGCCGTTGGCTTTCCGGGCTGTGAGCACACATTGCCAGCTTGTGCCCAATTTTTCACCCCCAAGTCCTTCTCTGCAGGGCTGCTCTCCATCAAATCACATCACAGAACGCCCCGGGGTTGTATTTCTGCAGCCGGTGCCAGGACACTGGTCCTCAAGGCAGATGCCAATGTCTTCTGTTCAATCAGCTCTCCGTGCCTCTCTTCCACACCTCTCTAGGGAGGATGAGGAAAGAACCTGGTGTCTTTTGATACAAATTCCAGATAATTTAGCTCTCATGCCATGGCCTACCCTCATCCAGCCTGGCGTGGCATACTGCCTTTGGGATGAACTGTTGATGAAGACAATGCCACTGCTTCATCAGCTCTAAGGTTCCCTCCCAGAGATGGTCTGAACCCCAGGAATCCCCTTTTTGTCCTTTGAGAGCTGCAGCTCACGAGGCTTCAGTCTAAGCAGGGGAGACTCAAACACATGCAGCAGGAGTGGTGAGACCCTCAGTACCTGGGGAAGGGACCAACTGGAAGGAAGAGAAACCTTGATAGGATGAAGAGGTGGGCCCGTGCAAACCTCATGAAGTTCAACCAGGCCAAGGGCAAGGTCCTGCACATGGGTCGTGGCAATCCCAGGCACAAATCCAGGCTGGGAGGAGAATGGATGGAGAGCAGCCCTGAGGAGAAGGACTTGGGGGTGCTGGTGGATGAGAAGTTCAACATGAGCCGGCAACGTGTGCCTGCAGCCCAGAAGGCCAACGGCATCCTGGGCTGCATCAAGAGGAGCGTGGCCAGCAGGTCGAGGGAGGGGATTCTGCCCCTCTGCTCCGCTCTGGTGAGACCCCACCTGCAGCACTGCATCCAGTTCTGGAGCCCCCAACATCAGAAGGACATGGAGCTGTTGGAGAGGGTCCAGAGGAGGCCACGCAGATGCTGAGAGGGCTGGAGCAGCTCTGCTGTGAGGCCAGGCTGAGAGAGCTGGGGCTGTTCAGCCTGGAGAAGAGGAGGCTCCGGGGAGACCTGAGAGCGGCCTCCCAGTGCCCAAAGGGGGCTGCAGGAAAGGTGGGGAGAGACTCTTCAGCAGGGCCTGGTGTGACAGGACGAGGGGTGATGGCTTCAAAAGAGAGGGAGGCAGATTCAGATCAGATATTAGGAAAAAAATTTTTCCATTGAGGGTGGTGGAACCCTGTCCCAAGTTGCCCAGAGAGGTGGTGGATGCCCCATCCCTGGAAACATTCCAGGCCAGGTTGGATGAGGCTCTGAGCAACTGATGTGGTTGGAGATGTCCCTGCTCCTTGCAGGGGGGTGGGACTGGGTGGGCTTTGAAGGTCCCTTCCAACCCAAACCATTCCATGATTCCATAAGCCTGATATGAAGACCTTCGGATGTGGCTGACAGGATTAACCCCTCCAGGTAACCCCTTCCCTCAGCAACAGGTCTCACCTGACAGAGCAGCAGAGACGCTACGAGGGCAGACGGATGAATTCCAGAATTCCCACATACTCTACTCACTTTCGAAGGGGATTGACGATCTCATCCCGCAGAATGCTCTGCACGTTCCTGTCACACAGCGGGAAAGGCTTGAAGAGCATGGAATCCAGCACGGACGTACAGGAGAAGAGGCTGCGAAAAGAGGGCGCCGCGTAAGCCTGACGCGTTTGCGGCAGCGAGTTCGAACCAAACCGTTGCGCCTGGTGAGCTGGTGGCTTTTATGTTCAACAGTCCATGCATGCAATGACAGCAAGGTGACAGTGAGATAAACCACGGGCCGGTTTAATCAACACCGGTAGTAAGCAAGGAAACAGCTCAGACAGAATGAAATCTCGTACTTTGCAGCCAAAACTGCTCATGAGGGGGCACCACTGAGTCTTTTCCTCTCCAAACAGTGAAGCTGGGACCTCCTGGGAAGTTTCTTTGAAATGTTTCCAGCCACTACCTCCAGTGACGGAGTCAGCACGGTCCGAGTCCGGAGAGCTACGATCTCTCACCAGCCTGCATGACAGACACACCTTAGGTACTCACGAGGGGTTCTTCAGGGCCTGAGGACCTACCAGAGCAGGAAGGAGATCGAAAAGCAGCGAGCGTGGAGGCTGCATCTCCACACAGTTACGTTCTGCTCCACCCTGGGTCAATTTCCAGTTGCAATTTAGGGCTCTGCCCAATTAAAAAAGTAATGAAACGGCACCACCCAAGCAGGTCCTTACCTGAAGAGCGCCGCGTCCATATAGCAGGAATTACAGTGGCCTTGGATCCCCTTCATCTGCCCTCGCAGGACACGCACCGCCGCCTCGTTCCTGAGGGGAGGAAAACTGTCTGGAGCCTGTGGAAGAACTTCCTGCCCTCCTGCAAGAGAAGCAACAGAAGTGACTCCCTTTAGCTTCTCACCTCGGTTGGGTCAGCTCTGCCCTTCCCCGACGCCCCAGAGGTCTGCTCCGCTCAGAAGTCAGCGCCACGCTCTTCCACGCTGCTCCTGCTGGGACTCAACCGTGCCGGGATGAAGACTTCTCTCTTTAGTAACTCATCTGCTGGAAATGGAGACACAACCAAACCATCTCTTCTTCCCCACAGCCATGCCCTAGCGATCCGTACCGTCTCCGCTATCGTGACGCCAAGCGCGACGAAGATAAAAAGAGCTACGAACGAGCCGGTGCTGGCTTGGGATCTCTCTGTTGAAAGACCTGCGACCCCAGCAGCAAGAGGACAAACAGGCAACTGGGCTTTAATGGCCTCATCCTGCTGTCCTGTCCTCTCCTGAAGCTTCAAAGGTGGCTTTCTCAATCTGGTCTTTCCTGGTTTCTTCAGCATTCTCCCCGTGTAATTAGAATCATGGAATGGTTTGGGTTGGAAGGGACCTTCAAAGGTCATCCAGTCCAACCCCCCTGCAAGGAGCCTCTCTTCAGCACGTCCTTCAGACATTCTTACTTGTCCCTGCTCCCAGTTTTTGGCCAGTTCCTACAGGAATCCTGTCTTCTTGTTTATTATGATCTCATTTAGTTTTTAGACGACTTTCTTCTCTGCTCTGGAGGAATTTCTTCCTCTTCAAATGAAAATACCGACCTGTTCTTTCCAGCATCTTCTTGGGAATGTCTTATTGTCACATCAAACTCTACATCCAAGCCTGTCAGAGTTCAAAGAGCGTCTGGACAACGCTCTTCGTCACACGGCTTACTTTTGGGTAGCCCCGTGAGGAGCAGGGAGTTGGACTCCATGATCCTTACGGGTCCATTCCCACTCGAGATAGTCTATGACTAAAATTGATTTAATCCCCTCTCCTTTTCCAAGCTCCCTCTTATTTCTCAGTCCCCAGGCACAACACCGTTATCACCTGACATCTCAAGCGCGGGCCTGAGCGACTCACTGCAATGCTCCAGAGCCACGCGCGTGGTCTAGGCCAGGCCCTACAGCCAAAACACTTGTCCATGTTCAGGTCTCCATTTCACAGGACTGTTTCTTCTGCCCTGGAAACCACAGGCAGAAGAGCCCAGCCTTGCTTGCAGCATTCACAGTGCCTTGCAAAGACAAGTGCAAGGTCCTGCAGGTGAGCTGGGGCAATCCCAATAGAGGCTGGGTGGAGAATGGATGGAGAGCAGCCCTGAGGAGAAGGACTTGGGGGGTGATGGTGGACGAGAAGCTCAACATGAGCCGGCAATGTGCTCTTGCAGCCCAGAAGGCCAACGGCATCCTGGGCTGCATCAAGAGGAGTGTGGGCAGCAGGTCGAGGGAGGGGATTCTGCCCCTCTGCTCCGCTCTGGTGAGACCCCACCTGCAGCACTGCGTCCAGCTCTGGAGCCCCCAACATCAGAAGGACATGGAGCTGTTGGAGAGGGTCCAGAGGAGGCCACGCAGATGCTGAGAGGGCTGGAGCAGCTCTGCTGTGAGGCCAGGCTGAGAGAGCTGGGGCTGTTCAGCCTGGAGAAGAGGAGGCTCCAGGGAGACCTGAGAGCGGCCTCCCAGTGCCCAAAGGGGGCTGCAGGGAAGGTGGGGAGAGACTCTTCAGCAGGGCCTGGTGTGACAGGACGAGGGGTGATGGTTTCAAAACAGAGGGAGGCAGATTCAGATCAGATATCAGGAAAAAATTTTTTCCACTGAGGGTGGTGGAGCACTGTTGCAGGTTGCCCAGAGAGGTGGTGGATGCCCCATCCCTGGAAACATTCCAGGCCAGGTTGGCCGGGGCTGTGAGCAACCTGATGTGGTTGGAGATGTCCCTGCTCCTGGCAGGGGGGTTGGACTGGATGGGCTTTGAAGGTCCCTTCCAACCCAAACCATTCCATGATTCTCTGATTCTATGAAGAATATTAAACCACCGACGAGGACACTGCGCATGAGGTTCTCCGCAGCGTGCCTTGTCCCAGCGCGGCGCTGTCTCCCCTCTCCTAGAGAACTTACTGCAATCCACGAGGTTCAGCTCACTGTTGCGCGAACACTGGAAGCGAACGTCGGGCTGGCAGGACTGCAGCTTCACGAAGAGGCCGCGCTTGGGAGCGCAGTGGAAGTAGTATTTGCCCAGCCATTCGCCAGCAGTGACCCCCTTATCTTCATCCTGGGAAAAGGGCGTTGAGGATCAACATGAGAGCGGGCTTTCCACAAATTACGTGCGATCCCACGTGTGGCCACTTAATATCTTCAGTTGGTCCTATTTTGCTGGCCGTTTTCATTTCTTCTGGTTAAGCTTTGAACCTGCTGACGCCGCTCATAGGATTCAGGATTATTCCATCCCACGTTCCAGTAACTTTGCTCTTGAAGAGAGCAAACCAACCCTCCCAATCATTCCCGTTCACACCCCGACGCGTCAGAGGCCCAGGTCAAGCCGTGAGAGACGCAACCACAAGCTGAAGGACTTCAAAGAGAAGAGAAAAGCGACCAAGACCTGTCCATCTCCTTACCAGTTCAACTCCTGCCATCTTGTGCTTAATTTGGGGCAGGTAGCCCAACCAGCGGATGATTCCCGAAACCTGATTCCCCTTGTCCAAGGTGATCTGGACCATCGAGTTCACTTCCAGGGATGAATTCCCACCTTCACACTCCTCACCGCTCTCGCTTATCTCTCGTTTCGTTTGGTTTGGGTGTCCCAAGCCCACGTCGGACTCAAACGGTGAATATAAACCTGGTGGGCAATACAAAATGTCAGGTCGGGTAGGAAGTCAACGCCTAACGACAGACACCTCTGGATCTCACCTAATCCCAGGTTTGTTTTGAAATTATAGACCGTACGGAGAAGCAGGAAGCCGAGCACCTGAGAAACAAGGTGTAATTCCCAGTAACACGGCCAAGCTGGTCTAACAGGTGGAGAGAGGATGATCCTGCTCCTTGTTTCTCCGCTCAAGGCTGCACGCTCCAGCCTCTCGCTGCCATCTCGCTGCAACAGAGAGATTCCACTAATTCCTCGTCTCGTCCGATGGCTCCCACCATCGCTGCCGGCATCTGGGCCTTTCTGAATTTGTCTGGCGTCAGGATGAGGCTCCTGCTCCACCTTCTACTGCTAAATTAAAGACTTTTTAATCACTAGTGTCTCGTCCCGCAGGAAATAGGTACGTGCTGCAATCACGCTCTCTCCTCTTCTTCCTGACAAACAGGGAGACTCAGCTTTTAGTTGCCCAACGCAAAGAATTTTGCCCAGAACTTGAGACTATCCTACAGACCTCTGCCTCTGGATCAACTAAGCTGGGACTAGCTGAAGCTTCTGTTGGCCTTTCAGCTCATCAGCACCCCGCAGCGAAGGAATAAACGCGAAATCCCCAGGAACGTACGCAGGGCAGGCACATCCGATGATAACCTACTTTGCAAGCTTTCCTTCGCGACAGCGTCCATGGGGATTTCTCTGAAAATGTCCGTCGTTCCTTCTTCTTCCTGAAAGGAGACAAAATGCCATCAGCTCAATGCTTTATCGGACGCAGGGAATTGCTGGAATATGCCCCAATTTTTCCAACAAGCCTGGAAAGTCTGCATGCAACCTCATGTCCCTTTTGGGCAATCCTTCCTACTTCTTTTTAACGTCTTACTGTAATGTAGTTTTTAAAAAAAAAAAAAAAAAAAAATCAGAAGAAGGCAGCAGGACTGCTCTTACCGGACAAATTTTAACGAACCATTGGGTTCCCTCCCTGTAAACCTCCATCGCTATTCCTTTCGTGAGGACCTCGTCCACGTAGAAGCTAACTGCATCTCCCACTTTCACAGGAACCTCCTCCTCCGCGTCCGGTTTTGGCTTCTGTTTCACACACTCGTCATCCGGCGCAGGAGCAAACTGGACTCTGCTAAACGGCAGGAAGATCCCGCAGTTCCGCTTACACTTGAAATACTCCGTGCCGTGATAAGATCCGTCGCTGCGCCCTCTGTTCTCGCCCTCGCCCTGAAAACGCATCACAAACGCACGTTACGCACGCAAACGTTAAGGGAAAATACGCAACTTATATTTTCTTGGCCGCTCTACCTGTAACTCCACCCCGAAGAAGAACGGCGACAGCGCAGCCGAAGCGTTTTTGTAAATGCTTCCGACGTAACGGATGACACCGGGGAAATGTTGCCGGTCGACCTCCACCATCACTTTTTGACCTGGCACGGCTCGCATCGCTGCTT
Organism: Ardeotis arabs; assembly: GCA_011801015.1. Lineage (NCBI taxonomy): Eukaryota > Metazoa > Chordata > Aves > Otidiformes > Otididae > Ardeotis > Ardeotis arabs. Next base: position 18,835 of record JAAGAY010147937.1, read on the forward strand.
CAAGGCTCACCCTCTCCAAGAAGTAATTTAAGCGTTCGTTGTGGCCGCTGACGGCCAGGAGGAAGACGGCGGCCTCCTGGCGCACAGGCTGAAGGATTTCTACGTTTATCGTGACGGTGGAGCTGTCATCCAGCATGATGACTTTCAAGAAGCAAGCCGGGGGCCTGTCGTCGGAGAAGTTGCGCAGGTAACTTCTCTCGCTGCAGAAGCACATGTTCCCAGCTTGGAAGTACTTGCTGCCGTAGGCGCAGTCTTCCGTCAGGATGTAGTAGCAGTTTCCGTCCCCTGCTGAAGGCAGGAGGCTGCTCATCGTCACTCCCCTGCGTTGTGAGAAAGGAGAGAAGTCACACCAGTGGAGATATCTGCAGGATATCACAGAGTCCCAGAAGAATTCAGGTTGGAAGAGGTCTGGAGCCCAACCCCGTGCTCAAAGCCTCACTCGGTTGAGTTTTGGGTGCCTACGACAGCGATCCCGCAGCCTCCTCGGTCCCTTCTTCCAGAGTTTGATCATCCCCCACGGTGGAGAAGAAAAAAAATCCATCTAACCAAGGTTTCCCACATTCCTGCTTGTCCCCGTTGCCTCTCATCCCCTCCCTGTGCATCCACGGGACACGCCTGGCTCCGTCTTCTCTACCAAACCCTCCCAGAACGAAGTCGCCCCGCGCCGCATCTCGTCTGTCCCGTTCTCTACAACACTGTGCAGCCGGAACGGCCTCCTTCGATTCCACCGCCTGCTTTCTTTCAGGAATGGGGGGCAGGCTTTTGAAAATTCTCCAAAAAGAAGAGTTCCAGCCTGCAACTCGAAGCTCTTCGATGCGTTAAAGCACGCTAATATTCAAAACACACACAAAGCGCAGCGCCTACGGCATTACTACGCGGAGGCAGTAAAAATCACCAGCTTTCAAAACAAATATATTAAAAGAAATTCAAATATCTGCAATCAGAAGTGCATTTTGGCGCTTATTTTCTAGCTAAATTCCCTTTTCATGCCATTTACCCCTCCCCATCTCACTTTTGACGACACCACGCGTGGCCAGGACCCAGACTTTTTGTTCCAACGTAAAAAAAAAAAGGGGTGAAAATAGAAAATTCTTCCTTCAAGTTGTCCAACCTCGAGAAGATAAGAGACGTGCTCGTTTCTAGGCTGCGGAGGAAATTGAGAAAGAAAAAAATAAAGATGTCTCCGCTGTGGGCGACCTGGTGGAAGTTTCTTAAGAGTTCGAAGCGGCGAGAGGAGGAATTGAGCAGATGCGATTACGGGAAGTGGAAACACTTGGGGCACTGCGGCAGGAAGCACAAACGCAGCTGCACGCAAGGAAAATCAACGGGTGGGATGGGAGGAAAACGTAGGCAGAGCTCAGCGAGGAGGGCGGCGTTACTGGGGACATCGCTGGAGATGAAGACGAGAGAGCTCAGTTTTTAAAGGATTAGGAAAAAAATTGGAAAAGAAACCACCCGACGTGGTCAGATCCTGGAGCTTTCCTCATGTTTGGGTGCGTCGTGGCGGCTTCCTACAGGAGCCATCTCCCTTTCATTCCTATTTTCCAACCTTAGAGGGTGGGAAGACCTGATGGTCTCGGAGCTCGGAGACGCGATGGAATGCTGCTGGACCGCTTTCGGGCAACGCTCGTTCGCTGCGCCTGAAGGTCCGGTCTCAAAAAGGGATAATCCCAGAGAAAACTACGGATCTCCTAAAATGTCAGCCAGCACGGCTCGTTTCACGCGTACAGCCAGCGATTTGGGAGCCGAACGCGCGGCGCCAAGGCAGGACCACGCTCACACTCTTCCGTCTTTCTCCGAGGGACACCAGCAGGACAGCAAATCCGCAGGGAACCCAGCGCGATTCCCTCCGGAATGTCCACCTCCCAGTCACGGGGCGCTCTGGGGATACTGGTGCCAGGGCAAGGCTCCTGCTCTGCAAGAAGCCAACCGGGAGGCGACGGCAGAGCGTGGAAACGGGCAAAATCCTGCGGCGCGCGGCAGTTCCCTTATTTCCCGTCCACGCAACTCGCCGCCGACGTTTTGTAACTCCGCTGGCGGAGCAAAGGCTCGAAATGCTGCGATTTTTAAAGGGCAGAATCAACAAATAACATTCTGCGGCCCAGCCCCCCCCGCTCCAGCTTTCATTTTCAGGATCTCGGGTTTTTTTTTTTTTTCCCCCAAAAAAGTTCTCTCTCCACAAGGAATACAACAAATCCTACTGCGCTTTACACCCTGCCAAAAGAGGGAAACCAGAATAAACCATTTTCCTCACCGAAACCCAAGAATAAACCATTTTTATCATAAAAAAAATGAAGAATAAACCATTTTCTTCATTAAAAAAACCCAAGAATAAACCATTTTCCTCACCAAAACCCAAGAATAAACCATTTTTCTCATCAAAAAACCCAAGAATAAACCGTTTTTCTCATTAAAAACCCAAGAATAAACCGTTTTTCTCATCAAAAAATGAAGAAGAAACCGTTTTCCTCACCAAAACCTAAGAATAAACCATTTCTATCATAAAAAAAGAAGAAGAAACCATTTTCTTCATCAAAAAAACCAAGAATAAACCATTTTCCTCACCAAAACCCAAGAATAAACCATTTTTCTCATCAAAAAATGAAGAATAAATCATTTTTCTCATTAAAAAACCCAAGAATAAACCGTTTTTCTCATCAAAAAATGAAGAATAAACCGTTTTTCTCACCAAAACCCAAGAATAAACCGTTTCTATCATAAAAAAAAGAAGAAACCATTTTCTTCATCAAAAAAACCAAGAATAAACCATTTTCCTCACCAAAACCCAAGAATAAACCGTTTTTCTCATCAAAAAATGAAGAAGAAACCGTTTTTCTCATTAAAAAATGAAGAATAAACCGTTTTTCTCATTAAAAACCCAAGAATAAACCGTTTTTCTCATCAAAAAATGAAGAAGAAACCGTTTTTCTCATTAAAAAATGAAGAATAAACCGGTTTTCTCATAAAAAAATGAAGAATAAACCATTTTTCTCATTAAAAACCCAAGAATAAACCGTTTTTCTCATCAAAAAATGAAGAATAAACCGTTTTTCTCACCAAAACCCAAGAATAAACCATTTCTATCATAAAAAAAAAGAAGAAACCATTTTCTTCATCAAAAAAACCAAGAATAAACCATTTTCCTCACCAAAACCCAAGAATAAACCCTTTTTCTCATAAAAAAATGAAGAAGAAACCGTTTTTCTCATTAAAAAATGAAGAATAAACCGTTTTTCTCATTAAAAACCCAAGAATAAACCGTTTTTCTCATCAAAAAATGAAGAAGAAACCGTTTTTCTCATTAAAAAATGAAGAATAAACCGGTTTTCTCATAAAAAAATGAAGAATAAACCATTTTTCTCATTAAAAACCCAAGAATAAACCGTTTTTCTCATCAAAAAATGAAGAATAAACCGTTTTTCTCACCAAAACCCAAGAATAAACCATTTCTATCATAAAAAAAAAGAAGAAACCATTTTCTTCATCAAAAAAACCAAGAATAAACCATTTTCCTCACCAAAACCCAAGAATAAACCCTTTTTCTCATAAAAAAATGAAGAAGAAACCGTTTTTCTCATTAAAAAATGAAGAATAAACCGTTTTTCTCATTAAAAACCCAAGAATAAACCGTTTTTCTCATCAAAAAATGAAGAAGAAACCGTTTTTCTCATTAAAAAATGAAGAATAAACCGTTTTTCTCATCAAAAAATGAAGAATAAACCGTTTTTCTCATCAAAAAATGAAGAATAAACCGTTTTTCTCATCAAAAAATGAAGAATAAACCGTTTTTCTCACCAAAACCCAAGAATAAACCATTTCTATCATAAAAAAAAGAAGAAACCATTTTCTTCATCAAAAAAACCAAGAATAAACCATTTTCCTCACCAAAACCCAAGAATAAACCCTTTTTCTCATCAAAAAATGAAGAAGAAACCGTTTTTCTCATTAAAAAATGAAGAATAAACCGTTTTTCTCATTAAAAACCCAAGAATAAACCGTTTTTCTCATCAAAAAATGAAGAAGAAACCGTTTTTCTCATTAAAAAATGAAGAATAAACCGGTTTTCTCATAAAAAAATGAAGAATAAACCATTTTTCTCATTAAAAACCCAAGAATAAACCATTTTTCTCATCAAAAAATGAAGAAGAAACCGTTTTTCTCATTAAAAAATGAAGAATAAACCCTTTTCCTCATCAAAACCAAGCCTACATCACCTTTTTCCAACGGAATGTGCTCCGTCCCCTCCCAGGTCAATGAAATAAAGCCCACCCAGGCCAAATGTGCGACATTCGGGCTCGCGGAGCTTCAAAGGGCGCTGGAACCTGACGGGTGACGCCGAGAGGAATGCGAAAAGCGCCGGATAATTAAAAATTAAAGGGAAATTAAGGCGGGAATTGAGGCTGGGCTGGAGGAAGGCTCCCCGGGGGGGTCTGAGGGGGCCCCAAAAGGGAGCGGGGACAGCGGAGGCGGGGTGCAGCTGGGAGGCCCCG
>JAAGAY010147937.1:23344-44620 GCA_011801015.1 Ardeotis arabs
GGCCCCGCTCTTCCGCCTCAGGGGACGCCACCACAGAGTCGCGGAGGGGCGCGGCCCAGAGCGGCACCGCCGCGCACCAGCGCTTCCGGTCCGCCCCGCCGGCAGCCAATGGGGAGAGGAGAGGGCAGGGCAAGTGGCCAATGAAAGAGGAGGGGGCGGGTCTTAGGGCTGCACTGCCCCGCCCCCTGCCGGTCCCCCAGGGGGTGGGGGGGGCACCGCGGGTCCCCCGCGTCCCCCTCACTGTGTGTCCCGTGGCCCCATGGCTCAGTGTCCCCATGTCCCTGTGTCCCCGTGGTGCTATGTCCCCATGGCCCTGTATCCCCGTGGTCCCATGTCCCCATAGCCCTGTGTCCCTGTGTCCCTGTGTCCCTGTGTCCCCATGGCCCTGTGTCCCCGTGGTCCTGTGTTCCTGTAGCCGTGTTTCCCCATGGCCCTGTGTCCCCATGTCCCCATGTCCCTGTGTCCCTGTGTCCCCATGGCTCAGTGTACCTATGCCACTGTGTCCCCATGTCCTCATGGCCCTGTGTCCCCATGGCCATGTGTCCCTATGTCCCCACAGCCGCATGCCCCCATGGCTGTGTGTCCCCATGTCCCTGTGTCCCATAGCCCCACGGCCCTGTGTTCCTGTAGCCATGTGTCCCCATGTCCCTGTGTCCCCAGAGCCACATGTCCCATGTCCCTGTGTCCCTGTGACCCCAAGGCCCTATGCCCTCTGTCCCCATGGCCCTGTGTCCCCAGAGCCCTGTCCCCCGTGTCCCCATGACCATGTATCCCCATGACCCTGTGACCCATGTCCCCGTAGCCCTGTGTCCCCGTGTCCCTCTGTCCCCATGTCCCTGTGACCCATGTCCCCGTAGCCCTGTGTCCCCATATCCCTGTGTCCCCATGTCCCTGTGACCCATGTCCCCATGTCCCTGTGTCCCCATGTCCCTGTGACCCATGTCCCCTTAGCCCTGTGTCCCCATGTCCCTGTGTCCCCATGTCCCTGTGACCCATGTCCCTGTGTCCCCATGGCCCTGTGTCCCCATGTCCCTGTGACCCATGTCCCCGTAGCCCTGTGTCCCCATGTCCCTGTGTCCCCATGTCCCTGTGTCCCCTGAGCCCTCTGTCCCCATGGCCCTGTGTCCTGCATCCCCCTGACCCTGTGCCCCGTGTCCCACGTCCTGCACCCCATGTCCCCTCCCTGGGCGGCCCCACCCGCCACGCCACACACCTACACATCCCCCGGGCGTCCCCACCGCTTCTGGGACACGTGTCATGAAGACGAAGGTGACGCATCGGATCTGGGACCGCCGAGCCACCGCTGTGGGGACGTCACCCGTCCTGGGGACATCGGCACCGGGGGCAGAGCACGGGGGGGCAACCAGACCAGGCGGTGGGGTATAAATATTGGCTAAATAGATTTATTTTCATACAAAGAATACACAGATCCCCCCCGCCGGGATGTCCTGACTCCAGGGGACACCCCGAGATGTCCCCAGCCACCGCCCCGCCGGGCGCCACCTCCGTTGGCGTTACCGGCACGATCCGTCCTCATTCCCAGGGTTTGGTGCCAGTGCTGGCATCACCTCGGGGACATCCCTGTCCCCCCCCACCTCCCAGGGCCACCTTGGTGCCCGGGCCACCCCGTCACCGGCCACCCTGCCCTGCGGGGCACCCCCAGACCCGGTCCCCTGCTCCCTCGTGCCCGTCCCGGGGGCATCCCCGGCCATTTTGGGGTCTCCCCTGTGCCCTAATACTGCGGCTGGTGCAGACCCCCCCTCCCCGCGCCGTATGTACACGCTAGATAAAAGAAGAAAATACAGATATTTATAGTGGGGGGGACACAAAATGTCCCCCCTAGCCCCCCCAAAGTGTCCCCATTGTGGTGCTTCACTGCCAGCCTCTCCTGTCCCCTGTCCCCAGGACGGAGGTGGCCGGTCCTGCCCTGTCCTGGGCTGGCTGGATACCGGGAGACGTTTCCTATGCCTCAGTTTCCCCATCTGTTTTGGGGCTCATAGTTCCCCCCGCCGCCGTGGGGTGGTGGGACATGGACGATGCAAGATGAAGAGGAGCCATGGTGACCACCCCGCAGGGACTGGGATGCGGCCACCACTCCCAGGGGACATGGGACGAAGCTGGAGGTGCTCGGGATTTACGCCACCTCCTGCCTCGCCCCGACGGAGAAGTGTCCCAGGTAGAGCTACCCAAAGTCTCCTTTCGTCCCCAAATTTGTCACGTCACTATCGCCCCGCCCCAGGCGTGGTGGGATCTGGATCCGGCCACCTCATCTCCCTTTGTGGCGGGAGAGAAGGTGGCTGGGGGGGCCTGCGGCGGGCTGGTGGGCTCGCACTCATCCAGCTCAGCTGCGTTTGGTGACCATCTGCCTGTCCCTCTTCTTCTTCTCCATCAACCTGGTGGGGAGCAGGGTGGTGGCCTTAGGGACCTTCCTGAAAAGGACTTTCTGAAGCCACAGGGAGGGGACACTCACTTGCGGTTGCGGACTTCGGTGAGCTCCATGAGCCGCTCCTGGGCCGCCCGTAACTCATCCAGGCGCTGCTGGTAGCGGGAGTCGCAGCCGTTGGTGCGCTCGTAGCTGGAGACTTGGCTGGAGAGCTCGCTGGCGCGGTCCCGTAGCTGCTGGATGGATGAGTAGAGGTTCTCCTCATCTTCTTCCTGCTCCAACAGAAGAGTATGAGGCTGGTGGGGTGGACAGGACATCCCAGGGTGCTGTTCCCCCTTGCTCCAGCTGGGAAAACTGAGGCACGGGGTTCCTCAAGCTGCCTGGGCCACCTGCCTTGGCATTGATGATCTCGATGTGGATGAGGAGGGCAGCGAGCTCCAGGTCCTCGGTGTAGCTGTTCTTCAACGGCACCGACCGATAGCCTGGACACAACACCACAACACGAGCTCAGCCCCATGGCAGGGTTCAAGCCCCTCACCATGACCAGATCCCCAAGGAGATGATGATGATGATGATGATAATGATAATTGGAGGGGAGTTGGACTAGATGACATTTAAAGGTCCCTTCCAACCAAAACCATTTTATTATTTGATGATGATGATGATGGTGTGGATGGAGGAGCCATACCTGTTTTGAGGCCCTTGACAGGGAAGGTGGCTTGCGCCAAGAAGTTGGGGTCGCTGAACATGTCCTCCTCGTACACCACGAAACGGAGGAAGGCGAACTCGGGGTTGTTGATGTCGAAGACAAACTGCTTGAAGAGCCAGACGGGGTTGAAGCCGTTGTCGGCTGCGGGGTGAGGAGAGAGTGAGAGGGTCAGAGCGGGGCTGGACACATGGACATCACCAACACGGCACCAGGATGTTAGTGGGAGATGCCTGTCCTCTTCTCTCCTCCATGAAACCCAGCCCCACCACTCACACGTCCAAGAGGACCCCAAAGGGCACAGTTAGGGTTGTCCCAGCGTCTCCACCTGTCCCCGGGGTGCAAGGGCTGGGTGAGAACGTCACCCATGTGGACCCTCACCTACAACATCCGTCTTGTTCTTGCTGTTGTCGTACTCGGAGCCGCACACCTCCACCTCCACGAAGGGGCACACGATGCTCCTCCCATTCTTGGGTAGGTGCCGGGCACCGAGGATCTGTAAGAGGAAGAGGAGGGTGAGGTCTGGCTACGTCAGACGAGGAAGGACTCTCTAGGGCAACCCCATGGCTTGGCCATTTTCGAATCACAGAATCATGGAATGGTTTGGGTGGGAAGGGACCTTCAAAGCCCATCCAGTCCAACCCCCCTGCAAGGAGCCGGGACATCTCCAACCGGATCAGGTTGCTCAGAGCCCTGGCCAACCTGACCTTGAATGTTTCCAGGGATGGAGCACCCACCACCTCTCTGGGCAGTTCCAGTGTTTCACCACCCTCAGTGTAAAAAAAATGGAGTGTTTTGGGCCTGCCAAAGGCTTCATAGCCACAATCAGCCACACCACACCTTAATTATGACCTTGGACGAGTTTTAGCTTGATTTTAGCCATATTTGCCAAATTATCTTAAAAATGTTTGCTGCATTCGTGACCTGCTCAAAAGTGAGGTGCCCAAAACCAAACCCATCCCAGCTCTAACACCAAAATTACCCAAGAGTTGGGTAAAGTGTTTCTGGGCTTGTTTTATCTACTTCATCCTCTACCTCGCTCGTGCTCATGTTGGGCTCAGCTCTGTGCAATTGTGGGATTCTGCCCCGGGAAAAATGATGTCCCAAGTGGAGAAAAACCAACAAACTGAAAAGATCACAGGGCAATGATCTCCAAGAAGCAAATACAGGGCTGAAACATGTAAAAACCACCCCCAGTTGACCCAAAATTGTGGAAGAAGCAAGCCCCCATCCCCACGGTAACCACCTCGGGGAGGACTTGCTGTCCTCGCTCACTTGCCTGCAGTTGCACCGTGATGGGCTCCACAATCTTCAGGCTGTTCTTGTCGAAGGGGTCGAACGTCTCGTCCCTCATGATGTCAGGCTGCAGGACGTAGCCGCTGCGGCCACCCAGCATGAAGAGCGCCTGGTTCAGCTGCATCGGCTTGTCTGCGGCCGTGAGGACAGAGCAGCTCTGAGCCATGGGGCTCAGGAACCTCCCCAAGGTCCTTGGGCAGAAGGTCCTGCCCTGCCAAACCCCCTGCTAAGAGCCCCCAACCATAATTGGTGAAGGGATGCAGCTGGTTTTTGCATGAAGCACCCAAGAATTGCATGGAGAGATCCCCATCAGGGTGAGGACAAAGGTTGGAGAGATCATCCAAACCTTCTCCAGCAACAGGGGCCAGGGCAGAGCCACTGGGGATGGGAATTTTGACGTGACCTGTAGGGATGAGCCCAGCAACCGCCCCAGGAGCAGGATTTACCGGGCGTCTGGAAGTTGAGGGCCACGAGCTGGCTACCGCAGATCCACATGGGCAACGGGTCGTAGTTGGAGGAGTCCAGGCGCTGCCCCTTGGGGTAGATGCGGCTGAGCTGGCGCCGGTTGTACTGCAGGAACTTCTTGCCCTTGCTGCGGTTGGCGTACTTCTCCGCCTTGGTCTCCGGGAAGGAGGACATGTCCCGGTAGCATGCCTTATCCGTGCCGATCTCTGAAAGCACCGAGGTGGCCATCAGCAGAGGACACAGGGCTCTCCAGTGGCCTGGTGGTTGGTCCACCGTGACCACTTGGTTCCCCCTACCCATTTCTTCCCATGTTCATCCCATCATCCCCCTTCTCCAGCTCTTACTGTCCTCGTCGAATGGCACTGGGCGGCAATACACAACCAGCTCGGAGAGCTCCAGCGCGATCTTCTTCCTCCGCTCCATGATCTTCCCCTCTTGCATCTGCACAAGGGAAAAGAGGAGCTGAAAGTCTTTCCCCAGCCTCCTCCTTTGGAGACGTTGAGGAGCATCTGCTGGCGGATCAGATCATCCACCCCCATGCTCTGCACCCCGGTGCCCCTCACCCTGGCGTCGGCGTTCTGCGTGGCCTCTCGGATCTTGGCCACCCACTCGCTGAGTTCCTCCTGCGTGTCCGCGGCCACGTCCAGCGACTGGGCTGCGTGGGACATCTGCTGGGAATGGATGGTGAAGACAAATGGTTTGGAGCTCCTCCCGTCTTTGGAGATAACTATAAGGACATCAGAGGGGGGGCTTTACTCGAAGACATTCCCAACGGATGGCTCTGTGGAGCAAACGAAACCTCAGCGGTCCCGCTCCCGGGCCCCCACCAGCCCCACCTGGCGCCCCTCCAGCCTTCGGAGTCCTCGTCCCGTCCCGTTTTCTGCGTTTTCCTTTCAGCCAGGGGTACTAATCCCCCAAACCATCTGGACCTCTAAATTCCTTCAAATCCCCCTAAAATCAGCCAAATTCCCACCAAACCCAGCCCCACCTTCCTCCCTGGCAGGTTGCACCAAGCATAAGCCTGGCTAGCAATGCGTGATGAGTTTGAGGAGCCTCAGCTCATGGTACTGAGCTTCAGCACGGGGCGTGAGCACCATCCCAGCTGTGGCGGGGATGCGGTGGGGACACTCACCGACGTGGCAGGACGGCACGTCGATGAAGCCTTTCAAGAAGTTCCCCAAGGGGCTGTTTTCCGACGACTGCGAGAGAGGAAGGAAGAGGGGACGGTGAGGGGTGGCCGCGCAGGGCTGAGTCCGGTGCCCACTCCGTTTGGCAGCCTCCCTCCAGCCCTCCGAATCGGCCAAGTTTGGGCAAAAATTGAGAAAAAACATCTCCTTGGCATGCTCTGCTCCGCTGTTGACCATCTCCCAGCCTCTGGATAAGGGTGGGCACAAGGCTGGGAGCAGCTGGGGCAGCATCGGTCCCGGGTGCGCGGGGACAGGGCACTCACGGCCTCATCCTGCTCCTGCGCTTGCGTGCTGACGATCTCCTCCACGTAGTTGGCCGGGAACCACAGTTGCTTCTTGCCCCCGTAGTCCCCTCGCCACCTGCAAGGGGTGAGAGGATCAAGGCAAGTGGACCAGTTTGGGGGGGGACGGAGGTGTTCATGCTGCATGCCACGTCGGGGAGCGGTCAGAGAAGGGGTGAAGGGACAGAAAAGGAGGCAGTTAAAACCCACCACGGGAAGACCCGTGGGAAAACCCGGGGTGTCCCCTCCACCCACAGCGATGCCCACCCAAGGACCACCCAACCGCCCTCACCAGCCACCGTCCTGCTTGTCGACGTTGTGGATGATGGCCTGCTTGCAGAACGACAGCTCGTCCTCCCGCTGCGCTTTGTAGTCATAGAGAGCCTTCACCGTGCACTGGACCACCGGGGAGAGGGACACGTGTCACCACCCAGTGTCCCACTCAGCCCAGCTCCTCAAGCCCTCAAGGTGGAGCACGGGGGCTCCTGAGGGTCCAACACCCCATATGATGCCCCAAAATTGCCCATGCCAGCACTGAGGGAGGAGGTGCCCATGTCCCATAGGACCACCATGTTCAGTGCAAATTAGGTTCCTCTTCTGCGTCCCTCAATGGTTTCTCCTGGTGCACTGAAGGGGTTAATCCCCTGATAGTCCCACATTCCCTGGAAAAAAAGCCTTTAGGCTAAGCTTTCCTCAGTCTGGTCTCAGCCTGAGAGCTGCTCTGATGCAAAGGTTCCTTAAAGGCACAGCAGTGCTGGACCTTGGGATTGTAGGATCACAGGGAAGGAACCTTGGGGCTGCAGTCCAGCCTCCTCCAGGGTCAGCTCCAAGACCAGCCCAGTTTCAAAAACCTCTGAGGAGTAGAGACTAAGTCAGCTCCAAGAACAGCTGAGTCCCAGAAACCTCCAAGGGTGGAGACTGGGTCAGCTCTGAGACCAGCCTGGTCCAAAAAACCTCAAAGGATCGACACTGGGTCAGCTCTGAGACCAGCCTGGTCTGAAAAATCTCCGAGGACGGAGACTGGGCCAGCTCCAAGAACAGTTGGGTCAGGTCCAAGACCAGTTCTGTACCAAAAACCTTCAAGGATGGAGACTAGGTCACCTCCAAGACCAGCCTGGTCCCAAAAACCTCCAAGGATGAAGACTGTATCACCTGGGAATTGACCCTAAACCTGCCGTTTGGGGGTTCTCCAGTGCAAAGGGATCCATGGGGGTTTCCTCACTGTTGGGGCAAACTTGTGTCAGGTCTTTTCTTCAGGGTGGGCACTCTCCAGACCTCGCCTACCACATGGTTGTGATGCTGTCGCTGGAACTCGGACTGTCCCCAAGTGATGGGGAGGTGGGGAAGGTCCAACTAGCATCACTCGAGGGTCAAAAAATGCAGCAAAACATCACCACTTCTCAGGTCAGTGGTGGGAGATGCGATGGGTCTGGGGGAACACTGCCCAGGAGCCCCAGCACTAGAACTGCCATGTCCCACCACCCTCCACCTCCCAGGGACACCAGCTTGGCCCCTTACCCTGGCCATTGGCATCTTGTTGGCCTCTACGTAGAAGTGGGGGGTCCGCACTTCATACAGGGCTCCGTAGTCCAGCTCCTGCAAGGAGAGACACCTGAGTGGGTCACCTGGATGCAGGCAGGGGCTACAAGGGGATGTGGCGGGAGCTGGGCCACCACGTGTGATCCAGAGGAGGTTGAGAAGGACCTAATATCCCTTTGAAAGTTGTTGGAAGGGAATTACGGTGGAGTTATAACCGTGGGCAATGGCTGCGGAACGAGCTTGCCTGGTTATGGTTGGGCTTCAACCAAGAGGCTGGAGGAGCCCTCGCCACCATGGTAGAGCTGGGAACGGGGCTTGGTTGCCCGTGGCACAGAGGCCCCATCCCCACCATCCCCACTACCAGGAGCACTCACGGTGGTGCCCATCTTCTCCAAAGTCTCCTCGTTGATGGGGTAGCGCAACTTCATCTTGCGGTAGAGCGGGTGCTTCTCATAGTAGCTGACGAGGTCCACGAGGCTCTCGAACTCGGCCGAGCTGCCCAGCATGAAAAGCCGACCTTCCTGCTGGATGCGGCAGTGCTTGATCTTCCCCTCCGCCCTGCGGCCAAGAGAGCCAGGGTGGCCGTGAGTGGTGGCCGGACCTTGGCTCCACGATGGAGACGAGAAGGAGGTGATGCCTTGCCCCAATGCTAAATCAGTGCGAGATGTCACCAGGGTGACCGCCCTGAGGATGCGGCTTTCTTATCACCGCAGCCTCCCTGTGATGGCATCACGCGTCCCACCATGTCACCGTGCTGACCCAGACCAAACCTCTGCCACCCAGCATGGAGTCACAGCAGACACAAGCCAGGCAGTTCTCAACTTGGCCGGCAACACGGGCACCGTGACTCAGCCCGACCGGCCTCGAGGTGCCGGGATGGCCACACTCACCGGAAGGAGATGGCGTAGGAGCTGGGTTCACTGCGCTTGCGCACCAGGAAGGCTCCATCCCGGGGGACTCGCATCAGCATGTGCTCGGCCTGCAGACGTGTCAAGTTGGCGTGGTACCACCTGGCCGGGCAGAGAACGGAGGTGATGGGCTGACGCTGTGCCCCAGGAGGCACCCGAGACCTGACACTGGGGATGGAGGAGGCTGGTGGATCCAGGGGACCAAGGGGATGGAGATGGGGACCATCCTCACTCTTTGCTCTCATGGGCGTTGGGTTGGGGGACGGGGTCGGTGAGGCGCATCTCGAACTCGTTGCAGCGGAGCGGCACCTCGCGGTAGTGGCAGATGAGGCTGTAGAGGCTGTCGAAGACCAAGTTGTCCGTCAGGTAGAACTTGGTGGCGCCGGCCTCCTGCCGTGAATGGATCCGACAGTGCTGCACCCGGCTGGACCTCCTGCCATGGGGGTGGGGAGAAGGCAGGAGTGAGTCAATTCAGGTCCACATTCCCACCATCCCACGCTCAGGGGTCCACAAGCCACGAAAAAACGTAGCATTTTCCCCCCAAAACACCATGCCAGCCACCAAACCGGGGATCAGCTGGACCCCCGGTGGGATGCCCAGCCTGGCTTGAGGAGGGTGGGATCCTGCCTCCCCCCCGGGGCTCCTACCAGAAGGAGAGGGTGTAGTCGCCCACGAAGGTCTCACTCTCGCGCACCAGGAAGGTGCCGTCCTTGCCGCCCGTCTCAGTGCAGTACTCGTGCAGCAACTTCTCGGCGATCTGCCGCCCGTCACGACCGCCTCCCAGCTTCCCGTGGAACCACTTCTCCATGAAGTGCAGCTCGTTGTTGTTGAACTCCTGCAAGTTCACCCCAAAAATGGCCTTTGCCGCCCTCTTGCCCTCCCCATGGAATCGTCCCTAAATGTCCCTACCACGCGGATGCATCCTGCCCCACACGTACCTCCTTCTGCTCCACCTCCTCCTCATCCTCGTTGAACTGGTAGCGGGATGTCTCCTCCGAGTAGTAGATCTTGTTGCTCGTCAGGACGAAATAATGGGGGCTCCAGGTCTGGGAGGGAAGAAGAGTATCACCGGGGCAGGGAGGACGATGGCATGGAGGGACAGGGCTTTGAGACCCCTGTTTCTGCCCCACCCCGTCCCCCACAGCGTTGCAACGTGAGAGCCCGTGCCCCTTGCCCAACCCAAACCCCAGTGGTCATCCTCATCTGACAGACCCTGCTCCACCTCTGGCTGCCATCAGCAAGGAGAACCTTACGTGATCGATGGGATCTTCAAGGTAGAGGATGCCATTCTTGATGGAGTTGCTGATGTCGTTCTCTGAGTAACTGGCGGTGGAGACCTCCTCGTACAGGTTCCCTTCGACCAGTTTCTTGTGCTGGGGACAGCCCAGGAAGGGGAGCTCAGTGGTGGGCATGGTGTCCCCACCATGCTGAGCTCCCAGCCTTCTGGTCACGCTTGCGGTCCTGCAGATCCCCCTCCACCACCCCCTGTTCCCCTGGACCATCTCTTGCAGTAGGACATCTCTCCGATGTCCTACTGTGTGTGCATGGAGAGATATTGCTCTTGAGTCCCAAGATTTGGGATAATCACCATCCATCCCAGCCCAACGTGGTCCTTATCCCTCCCACAAAGAGGGGCTTCAGGGTGGTGCCCGCCCTGCACCTTGATTAGGATCTTCTTCTTGAGCTGGGTGGGTGAGGGCAGCTCGTCAGCATTGATGTCCACCGGCTTGGTGAGCAGCATGTCCCCAAAGACCTTCTTGAAGTGGCAGGCCATGTTCCTCTGCTGGACAATGCTGCAGTGGTCTTCGATGGAGAGGATGATGGGGAACCTGGACGAAGCAGGTGGGAATGGTGGCTTGGGATGAAGGCAAAGGAGAGGTTGCCCACCCAGCCCAGATTTGGGCTGTTGTTTGGGGGTTGGGGCTTACTCAGAGGTGACAAATGCATGCTCCTTGATGGTGTGCAGCACATCCAGGAACTTGATCTTGGAGGTGAGCGTGTGGCCATGGTAGATGATAGGGAGATCGTCTGGGCCATCCCAGCAGTCCACTGAGTGGGGAGAGACCTCGGTTAACACATGCTGGTCACCGGCTGCGCACGGAGGACCATGTGTTTGAGCCCCCTAAGGACGTGGAAGATCCCCCCACCCTGGTGCCATGGGATGGGTACAGGGGATGGTCATCTGATGCAACACAGGGTGCTGGGGGGCCCTCAGCATCTCTGCAGGGTGTTGAGGGGACTCACGCTCAATGCAGCGGCAGCCCATGCGCAGGCAGCGGGCGTACGCTTCCAGAGAGGACTCGCTGGAGAACTGGTCCCCCGTCAGATACCTGTGAAGAATGAGAAGGACCATGAGTGGCCAGAGCTGCCACGGCCAGAGTGATCAGGGTCCCCAAGAAGAGCCCACTCTGTCCTTACGTGTTGTGGGAGGAGGAGATCCAGTACTGGGACAGAGGGTGGTTCATCTCCTCAGGCACCACGCGCTCATACTTGGCGTCCATCACCATGTTCTCCTTGGAGAAGAGGTATGTGAGGAACTAGGGGGGGAAGCAGAGAGGTCAGAGCCTGCTGGGGCTGGGGAGACACCCCTGGGTGGGTGCTGCGTGGGGTCACCCACCTCATCCAGCTGGAAGGAGGGGTCTGCTGCCTCGCTGGAGCTCTCTTTGAGGTAGGTGCACATGTAGTCCCGCACCATGCCCACGTCGCTGGCCCAGGGTTCCTGTGGTGCAAACGTGGCCACTGTTATGGTGGGAACTGGGCTGGGGCATCCCATGGAGGTACCCTAGGTTGGGGCTGAGAAGGATGCCCCAGGGGTCTCTAAGAGGATCTACCTTCTGGTCGTGGAGGAGGAACTTCTGGAAGTCATAAAGGGAGACCTGGCACAGCTCGGGTCGGTCCACATTCCTGGGACATGGAGCGGCCGTCAGCGAGGACTGGGAGCAGGAGTTGGGGTGGACCCCATGGGGGAGTCGAGGCTGCCAGTGTCCACCTGCAGCTTGGCCCCTTGATGCCCCTGACTCCTGCCCCACTCCTGCCCTCTGTGGAGCTGGCAAGGGGCTCGGGGAAAGCGCAGGCTGTGGGGGTACCAGGGGGCACCAGGGGCACCTTGCGCTGTTGGGTGCTGCCAGAGCAAACGCTCCCAGTGTCACCCTGTGACCTGGGAGAGGCAGGCACCCAGACAGAGCGTACGGCACTGCCCAAGGATGCGGGAAGGGGGACAGCGTGATGTGTCCCTGCATCCCTGGCATGCATCCCTGCTCATATCCCTGCTCAAATTCTTGCTCCTGTTGCCCCTCACATTCCCGTTCCCATCCCTGCTCACCTCTGCTCATCCCTGCTCCCATCCCAGCTCCCACCCCTGCTCCCATCCCGGCTCAAATCCCAGCTCCCATCCCTGCATCCCTCCCCACTCATCTCTGCTCCCATCCCTGCTTCCATCCCCACACCTATCCCAGCTCATCCCCTCTTCCACCCCTGCTCATCCCTTCTCCCATCTTTACTGCTATCCCCGCACCCATCCCCGCTCCCATCCCCTCTCCCATCCCTGTTCCCATCCCTTCTTCCGTCCCTGCTCCCATCCCCTCTCCTATTCCCTCTCCCATCCCTGCTCATCTCTGCTTCCATCCCCACTGCCATGCCCTCTCCCATCTCCACCTGATCCCTGCTCATCCCTACTCCCATCCCCACTCCCATCCCTGCTCATCCCTGCTCCCATCCCTGCTCAACTCTGCTCCCACCCCCACTCCCATCCCTGCTCATCCCTGCTCCCATCCCCACTCCCATCCCTGCTCCCATCCCTACTGCTATCCACACTCCCTTCCCCACTCCCATCCCCTCTCCCATCCCTGCTCATCCCCATTGCCATCCCTTCTCCCATCCCTGCTCCTGTTCCCCCTCCGATCCCTGGTCCCATCCCTACTGCTATCTCCACTCCCATCCCCACTTCCATCCCCTCTCCCATCCCTGCTTCCATCCCCTCTCCCATCTCCACTCCCATCCCTGCTCATCCCTGCTCCCATCCCTGCTCATCCCTGCTCCCATCCTCACTCCCATCCCTGCTCATCTCTGCTCCCATTCCTACTCCCATCCCTGCTCATCTCTGCTCCCATCCCTACTGCTATCCACGCTCCCTTTCCCACTCCCATCCCCGCTCCCATCCCTGCTCCTATTCCCCCTCCGATCCCTGCTTCCATCCCTGTTCATCCCTGGTCCCATCCCTACTGCTATCCCCACTCCCATCCCCACTTCCATCTCCACTCCCATCCCCACTCCCATCCCTGCTCATCCCTGCTCCCATCTCTGCTCAACTCTACTCCCATCCCTGCTCATCCCGGCTCCCATCCCCACTCCCATCCCTGCTCATCTCTGCTCCCATTCCTACTCCCATCCCTGCTCATCTCTGCTCCCATCCCTACTGCTATCCACACTCCCTTCCCCACTCCCATCCCCGCTCCCATCCCTGCTCCTATTCCCCCTCCGATCCCTGCTTCCATCCCTGTTCATCCCTGGTCCCATCCCTACTGCTATCTCCACTCCCATCCCCACTTCCATCCCCACTCCCATCCCTGCTTCCATCCCCTCTCCCATCTCCACTCCTATCCCCACTCCCATCCCTGCTCATCCCTGCTCCCATCTCTGCTCATCTCTGCTCCCATCCCCACTCCCATTCCCACTCCCATCCCCGCTCCCATCCCCTCTCCCATCCCTGCTCCTATTCCCCCTCCGATCCCTGCTTCCATTCCTGTTCATCCCTGGTCCCATCCCTACTGCTATCTCCACTCCCATCCCCACTTCCATCCCCACTTCCATCCCCACTCCCATTTCCTCTCCCATCCCCTCCCCCATCCTTGCTTCCATTCCCTCTCCCATCCCTGCTTCCAT
This sequence comes from Ardeotis arabs, assembly GCA_011801015.1. Taxonomy (NCBI): domain Eukaryota; kingdom Metazoa; phylum Chordata; class Aves; order Otidiformes; family Otididae; genus Ardeotis; species Ardeotis arabs. Next base: position 36,991 of record JAAGAY010147937.1, read on the forward strand.
CCCCTCTCCCATCTCCACTCTCATCCCTGCTCATCCCTGCTTCCATCCCCTCTCCCATCTCCACTCCATCCCCTCTCCCATCCTTGCTTCCATCTTCTCTCCCATCTCCACTCCCATCCCCTCTCCCATCCTTGCTTCCATCCCCTCTCCCATCTCCACTCCCATCCCTGCTCATCCCTGCTTCCATCCCCTCTCCCATCTCCACTCCCATCCCTGCTCATCCCTGCTCCCATCCCCTCTCTCATCCCCACTCCCACCCCTGCCCCTCACACCACCCACACCATCCCCACCACCCCCTCCACCCCAATCCCGCCCCGACGCTGGGACATAATCCAGGGCCGCGTGCACCGCCCGGACCCCCCGCTCTCCCCAGGCTCTGCCCCGTGGTCCGGCTGCATCGCCCATCCGATGGATCCAACCCTCGGAGGTTTGGCCAAGATGGGAGCTGGAGGTCTCCTGGGTACTCACCGCAAGGGGAAGGAGAGCTCCAACTGCTCGATGATCTGCAAGGCAAAGGAGGAGACCAGGTTTAGCTGGTGGGGGACGCAACGCGCCGGGTGGGGGACGCGCGGGAGGACACGTCGCGGCTCTTACCGACTTCTGCGCATCAAACATCAGGTTTTTGTAGAACTGGATGAAGTGGGAGAAAGTCATCTCGTTCCTGGCTTCCACCTCCTGCGGGAGAGGGTGATGGGTGAGAGCGGGGCCACCCAACTGGAGCCAGCAACACCGGGGCTGGCTCCAGACTGGCTGGGGGGGGCTGGAGGACCCTCTCCCTGCATAGTTGGGGTGGCCAGGGGGTCCTTACCACGAGCTTGTCCCGCAGGAACCTCATGTTGGGGACGCGGTAGTTCACCTGGGGCAGCATGGCCTTCAGGTCCTTCACCGTGATGCTGTGGGAGAGCGAGCATGGCGTCAGGGCACCGGCCAGACCCCGCAGAGGGTGGACAACCCCCGGATGGGTCTCAGCTCCCGACACCGAAAGTCTCACCCCAAATTCTGGTGTCTCTGGTGTGGGGCTCCCACCCTACTGGGCTGTGGACGCCCGCAGTGGCACAGGACCCCTAATTACACGGGGTCTGGTGTGAGCGTGAGCAGAAGGTCAGGGAGAGGGAGCACATCCAAGAACCAACTGGGCGCTCCAAGCCATCATTCCATCCGGAGGTGATGCCCATTCCCATCCCCATAATCATTTAAGTCCAAATTCACTTGATTTGGGATTTTTTTTCCTGTCTTGGGGAGATGTTTATGGGATGCATTAATGGTCCGGCCCCTCTTGGCGCTGGTGGAAATGCAACAGTGGGCATGGGGGCATCGAGGTCCCCATGGTCCCTATAGTGGTGAGGAGGGGACCTGCACTAGAGTCCCCAATTTTTGGTGCCTTTGAGCACCCCAAATAACCTTGTCCCACCACCTCCGCTCCCACCCCTCCTCCGCCTCCAGATTTGGGGTGAAACTGCAGGGATGGGGCCCTGTCCGGCTGAACCCACCGGCCACTTCCCAGCACGGGGCCGTGGTGGTGCTCACCTGCCTTCCCGCGACCGGTCCATCCCATCAAACTGTTTCCGCAGCCACCTGGGAAGGAAGAGATGGACAGATGGTGCTAAGTCACAGGGGGCGACCAAATCCAGGGGGGTTTTGTCCCTCAGACCCCAGACAGGGACCGGGCTTTCTGGGACCTTCTGGTCCTTCCTCACCTCTCGATCTGCAACGGGGTCTGGGCTTTCTGGGTGTCCGCCACCAGCCAGTTGAGGCCCGTTATCCACAGGCTGATGTCCTCCTCGCAGAAAGCTGGAGGAGGAAGAGGAGGGTGGTGAGGTTGGGATGGAGGAGATGGGATGCTGGGGAGGGGGTCAGAGCCGGAGGGTGGCCGGGGAGAACGGGGAGGGGCTCCACGCACCGGCCACACTGAGTGTCCGCAGCCTGAAGTCCATCCCGTAGAGGATGATGAAGCACATGGTGAAGTCGAGCTTGCGAGCGTCCTCAGGGTAGCGCTCGAAGTCTCGCGAGTTCTTCCCCAGGCGGATCTCCTTGATCTCCCGAATGTCGACTGCGGGGAGAGAAGGACATGGGACTGTCCCCAGCCACCCTGCTACCACGACACGTGTGTGGGACTGGGGAGATGGGACTGCCAGGAGACCACATGCCCTCTGGGGAGCCTTGTCTCCAGGGTGGGGTGTCCCCATGGCACTGCCCATGGGTGTGTGATGGTTTTGTGGATGCTGCGGCCGTGTGTCCCCACTGCCCTCCAGTGACATGTCTGCTAGTGTGATGGCACCATGGGTATTGCACGTCCTTCTGGGAACTGTGTCCTCAGAACAAGGCGTCCCTGTGGCACTGCCTGTTGGTGCATGATGGCACCAGAGGTGCCATGGCCATGCGTCTTCCAGGGAATAACGTCCCCAAGACAGGGAAAAACAGTCCCCCAAGACTATTGCAGCTGTGTGACAGCACCATGGGTGCCATGGCCACGTGTCCTCCAGGGAACTGTGTCCTTCAGAGAACTGTATCCTCAAGAGAGGGTGCTCCTGCAGCACCCATGGCCATGGCCACTTCAAGGACCCACATCCTCAGGCCCTTGGAGCTCTGGTCCTAGGTTTGTGATGGCACCCCATTGCTGTGTGTCCTCCAGGGACCCACGTTCCCAAGACAGGGTGTCACCACACTGTTCCCCACTGGTTTCCCTGCTTTGTGGATGCCACGTGTTGTCCGGGCTCTCCCCAAGAGAGACCCTGCTCCGGGCCAGGCTGAGCTCATCTTTTAATTGAAGACGTCTGTCCAAAGGTGGCAATTTGGAGCCCTGGCAGCCCGGATCGCAGGGCGTTTCTTTCCTGCCACGCTGCTCTCTCATTATCTCGCTATATAAAGCCCCGCTGGCGGCGGGAGGGTTGGGTTTCCGGACCGCGGTCTTCCTCACTGCTACGCTACGGGGGGCAGATTTCCAATCCCTGGTTTTGCCGAGTGGATGTGTGCCACCAGGAGCAGAAAAATAATAATATGACAACCAAAAGTTGTTCTCGACACCACAAGCAGCACCTCTGGGCAGCTTTGCTCTCCAGGGTTGAGGCGCCAGCACCGGAAAGGGCTTTGTGCGGCCAAAAGTGGCCGGACCACCGCGCAGGGGTATTGTCCTGCTGAGGAAATGGGTCATTTCCCGGAGAATTTCCAGCTCGGCCGCATTTCCGATGTGGTGGTTGGGGAAGGGCGCAGGCGTGCCGGTGCCTTGGTGGAAAGCCTCGGTCTAATCCGAGGGAAGCGGGGAAAGAAAAGCCGAACGCAGGGAGGAATCGGGGACGGGGGAGAAATTGGGCTGATTGAGCAACAAAAGAGGTGCAGAATAGTTTTTCTTGGCAGAAAAGCTCAGGAAAACACTGGAGGCTTTATCCAGCCTTTCCTTGCTGGATGACCAGAAGCCAAATTTCAAGGATGGTGGTGGGATTTCAGATCTCGAGAAACGAAGCCCCGTTGCTGTTTCTGTGCAGTCCCCGTGGCGTGGAGCAAACCCACTTTGGTACAACCAGGCACATCTTGGGGGGTAAAAATGGGTTTGTAGTTTAAAAAACCAGATGCCCATCCCCAAACCTGCCCAGCCATGGGGTGGCAGAGAGGAACGGGAAGCCAGTGGCTACTGTGGCTCTGCCAACAAGTCCAATGCAGCCACTCCTCCGATTCAACGTCTCCAGGATCTGGCCTAGACCCGACCTCTGGGTGCTGCCAGTAATCGTTGAAAGGTTTGGGTGGGAATGGACCCTTAAAGGCCATCCAGTCCAACCCCCCTGCCAGGAGCAGGGACATCTCCAACCAGATCAGGTTGCTCAGAGCACCGGCCAACCTGGCCTGGAATGTTTCCAGGGATGGGGCATCCACCACCTCTCTGGGCAACCTGGGACAGTGTCCCACCACCCTCAGCGTAAAAAAGTATCTTCCTTAAACCTGGTCTGAATCTATCCTCTTTTAGTTTAAAACCATCTCCCCTTGTCCTATCACAGTAGGGTCTACCAAAAAGTTTCTCCCCATCCACCCTGGAAACATTCCAGGCCAGGTTGGATGAGGCTCTGAGCGACCTGATGTGGTTGGAGATGTCCCTGCTCCTTGCAGGGGGGTTGGACTGGGTGGCCTTTAAGGGTCCATTCCAACCCAAACCATTCTCTGATTCTATCATTCTTAGAAGCCCCCTTTGGGTACTGGAAGGTCGCTCTAAGGTCTCCCCGGAGCCTCCTCTTCTCCAGGCTGAACAGCCCCAGCTCTCTCAACCTTCCTCCACAGCAGAGGTGCTCCAGCCCCCCGACCATTTTTGTGGCCTCCTCTGGACCCACTCCAGGAGGTCCATGTCTCTCTTGTCCTGGGGACCCCAGAGCTGGACGCAACACTTCAGGGGGGTCTCACGACAATGGAGTAGAGGGGCAGAATCCCCTCCGGCCTGCTGGCCATGCTGCTTTGGATGCAGCCCAGGGTGCCGTTGGCTTTCTGGAGCGCACGTTGCCAGCTCCTGTCCGGTTTTTCATCCACCTGAACCCCCAACTCCTGTTTTGCGGGGCAAACAGCCCGGCCCAGCGAAGAGCTGGAGGAAAAGGGAGCGGCGCGGGGCCGCACAATGCAACGCAGCCGGTGGCTTCCTGGAAACCACATCTGCAGCGGATTTGCAGCCATCATGTCAGAACTATGTCTCCAAAACTCCTCCCCGCATTGTCTCAGGGGTCCCGGGCGATTAAAACACTCTGGAAGTCGGTTCCAGCTGCGAAAATCCCTTTTCTCTTCTAATGCAAAACGAGCGGCGGGGCGCAAAGGAGGTTTTAAATCTAGGGGTGGGGGGAAGACGATGTGGGGCCAGGGTCTGAGGGATGCTGAGAGCCTGGGAATTTTCTGAAGGAAAAAAAGCAAAACAAAGAGGTTGGAGTCAATGGTTGCGCTGGGAAATCCCGCTGGCCCGGGGAAGAGCCGCGGTGGCACAAGCCGTGTCCCGTCGTGGTTGCCTCCGTGCGGGACATGGCCACCTCAGACCCTCCCGTGTGGCGGGGACCGGGTGGTCGCATCCCCCAGGGCTCCTCACGCTGTTGTGAAGCTGATTTAAAACCTGAAATAAAAGATTTCCCGCCCTGGTCCAGCGGCGTTAAACCCCATCTGGATTTTCTCCTCCCTAAACGATAATTTTTCTAATTATTTGGCGTTAGCGGTGCTGGAGGCGTGATCCCAATTGGCCGTCACCGTTGCAAACCACCGCTCCGCAATGCCCTTGGGTTTGCCAAGCTGCCTTCACCCCCATTTCCTTGGATTTCTTGCAAAGATCCCTTTTTGGGCTATTTTCCGCTAGATTTCCTCCTTGCACTGGGGTCTGCCGAGGGCGATGAGCTGGAAACCCTCCGGGATGAGGTTGATTTTGGAGGCGACGCTACAGGCGACCCCACGGGCATGGACACGCGGCCATGGGTTGCTTAACGAAGCGTGTAATTAGCCCGCATGGTACAGGGGCGTCTCGGGGAGAGGCGGGATCCACCTAACAGAGACATCAGCGCCGTGGGTCGTCCCCGCTAATCCCAGTGCAAGCGGGGCGCCTGGTTGAAGAGGGGATTTAAAATGACCCCCAGGTGCGGGGTCAGATGGAGATCCCAGGATTGAATCGGAGAACCTAGAGCTTCCATAAAATCACGGCGAGTGGAAGGACGTGGGAGCACGGAGCAGGGCTGGACAAGGAGGTGAAGATGCTCCAGTCCAGCACCAAGACTGGGATTTCTCCCACTCAGGGCTGGGAGAAGTGAGTGGTGGGGTTGGGTGGCAGGATTATATCATTCCCAGAGGGATTTTTGGGTTTTTTCCTCCTTCTGGATCACCTCAGAGGATGCCCACTCATGTGGTTGTTTTGGGCCATCACAGAGGAGAAGGCAGATCCCAAGGCACCGGTGGGGAAACTGAGGCAGGGCATCTAGAGCGACCTCAGACCCCGACCCGGTGGCACTTGGTGCTCCTAAAAAAAACCCAAGCAGCCGGAAACGCGTTGTTTCCGTGAGTGGAGAACAGGCTCTTCCCCATGAGGACCAAAAACTACCTCTCCAAAAAGGGGTGCCCTTCCTCCCCTCTTCCATCCCTTCTCCTCCTCCTCCCATAAATCCGCTCCTGTGCCCAGCAGGTCCAGACGAGCACGTGTCCTCCTCATGGTGATGTTCACCTCCCTGTGCCACCATCTTACCCTGGCTGGCAGCTGGCTCGAGGTTGGTGCCCCTGAGTAGAAACTGAACCCACCTGGAAATTTTGCTCCATCTTGAGCAAAATTAGCGACGGGTGGGGATTTTGGGGTGGGTGATTGGGCGATTTGTAAGGACATCACCTGAGTCCTCCCAAGGACAAGGCACTTGTCACCTCCCAAACCTCCAAGATGGACTTTGCCATCATCCAAGTGAGATGATACCCCAAAACTGGGTTCCTCCCAGTATGCCCCAACAGCCTACTAGTCACCAGTGAATCCACAAGGAAAGGTGATTTTTATGGATGTTCCAGTGGGAGCTTCTCCTGTGTCGGACCCCAGTGCCACCAGTCCCCGTCAGGACCCCCAGTATGGCTCAGATACCCACCACGGCTAGGGACCTCACCGTGGCCAAGTGTCCAACCATGGCCAGTCATCCCACTGCAGCAGGCACCCTACCGGGGCTGGGCACCCCATCATCGCCAGGCACCCCACCGTGGCAGGACACCCCACCATGGCCACGCACCCCACAGCCAGGCACCCTACCACGGTAGGACATCCCACCATGGCAGGACATCCCACCATGTCCAGGCTGCCACAGCCAGGCACCCCACCACGGTAGGACATCCCACCATGGCCAGGCACCCCACAACCAGGCACCCCACCACGGTAGGACATCCCACCATGGCCAGGCTGCCACAGCCAGGCACCCCACCATGGTAGGACACCCCACCATGGCAGGACATCCCACCATGGCCAGGTTGCCACAGCCAGGCACCCCACCACGGTAGGACATCCCACCATGGCCAGGCACCCCACAACCAGGCACCCCACCACAGTAGGACACCCCACCACGGCCAGGCACCCCACAGCCAGGCACCCCACCATGGTAGGACACCCCACCATGGCCACGCACCCCACAGCCAGGCACCCCACCATGGTAGGACATCCCACCATGGCCAAGCACCCTACAACCAGGCACCCCACCACAGTAGGACACCCCACCACGGCCAGGCACCCCACAGCCAGGCACCCCACCACAGTAGGACACCCCACCATGGCCAGGCACCCCACAACCAGGCACCCCACCACAGTAGGACACCCCACCATGGCCAGGCACCCTACAACCAGCCACCCCACCACGGTAGGACATCCCACCATGGCCAGGCACCCCACAACCAGGCACCCCACCATGGTAGGACACCCCACCACGGCCAAGCACCCCACAACCAGGCACCCCACCATGGTAGGACACCCCACCACGGCCAGGCTCCCACAGCCAGGCACCCGACCACAGTAGGACACCCCACCACGGCCAGGCACCCTACAACCAGACACCCCACCACGGTAGGACACCCCACCATGGCCAGGCACCCCACAGCCAGGCACCCCACCACGGTAGGACACCCCACCATGGCCAAGCACCCCACAACCAGGCACCCCACCACGGTA
>JAAGAY010147939.1:0-20657 GCA_011801015.1 Ardeotis arabs
AAAAAAAAAAAAAAGAAGAGAAGATGTGAAGATGGTGAGCGGGGGGCAGAGAGGGGGAGGTGTGAGCCTTGTGGGCCTTGCAGCCCTCACCCTCTGGCCTCCTGCCAGGCAGACGTCTGGGCCCAGCTCAGCCTGGCCCAGCTGCAAGAAGTGGAGAGGAGAGGAGATGTGAAGAGAACCTGAGAGGCGTCTGCCTGAGCCCATTGTGAAGAATTTCTGGTGAGAGGAACGGCTGCAGATGCCAAGGTCAGTGCAGAAGGAGGGGGAGCAGTAATGCTGCTCCCGGCAGAGATTCCCCTGCAGCCCGTGGTGCAGCCCATGGTGAGCCCAGCTGTGCCCCTGCAGCCCATGGAGGCCCACGGAGGAGCAGAGATCCCCCTGCAGCCCGGGAAGGACCCCATGCCGGGGCAGGCGGATGCCCGAAGGAGGCTGTGGCCTGTGGAGGGCCCATGCTGGGGCAGCTGTTCCTGAGGGACTGCACCCCATGGAAGAGATGACCTACACCGGAGCAGTTTGAAGGACTGTGGCCTGTGGGAGGGACTCCACGAAGGAGCAGGGGAGGAATGCGAGGAGTTCTTCCCCCGACAATGAAGCAGCGGTGTGAAATAACGTGTGATGAACTGACCACAACCCCCGTTCCCTTTTCCACCCTGCACTGCTCGGGGCGGGGGAGGTGGTAGAGATAATGTTAAGCCCGGGAAGAGGGAGAGGTGGGAGGAGGTTATCTTGTTCTCTGTCTCATTATCCTGCTAGTTTTAGTAATAAATGAAGAGTTTTCCCCAAGTCGAGTCTGTTTTGCCCATAATGGTAACTGTAAGGATTTCTCGCTGTCCTTATCTCAAACCTTGAGCCTTTTTTCTTATATTATATCCCCCTATTCTCTCAGAGGGTGGGGGGAGTGAGAGAGAGACTGTGTAGTCTGGTCCCGATCGGGGCTGAACTACGACACCTGATTACCTGTGTACCTTACTATGCATCACCAGCATCATGTCACAACACCGGTGCTTTTGAGCAGACTAGAAACAAGAGACTTTACTGGTGGATAAGGGCAGTTAACTGTATCTCAGTGATGGTGATATAAACTAAGACCCATCGAATCCAGAGGCTTCATTCAGGATTGCTGGATGGGCTGGAATCAGAATCAGCTGACTAACTCAAAGAATGGGAAGTATTACTGTTTTTCCCCATTCCATATAGTATACTGTAGGAACACTATCTGGCTTCTTCCACCTCCCATGTCTCACAGCACCTTTGGAAGAGTTCAAGGATGATCAAGGCCTTTTGCATCCGATCCAACTACTTTCTTGCTCAGGAAGCTTAAAGGTCTTCCAAAGAGACTGCACTCGCACATCTGACTTGGGTAATCTGCCTGAGGAAATCATGTAGGCCCATGTAGTGGGCCATCACAGAAGGATGCCAGTGCGATATCCAAAATATGAAAACACAGAACAACTCAAAAAATCACGTGTATTGTACTGCCCCAAACAGCCACCAAGCTTCAATGCTTTAATCCTACCATGGTTCAGTAGATTTTTTAGATGACAGAAGAATGGAAGACTGCTCTGGGCCTGCATTAAGTCTGATAGAGAATTATTCAGTCCCAAAGAGAAACAGCATGGACTTGCCAGAGTCTTTCACTGGCGTAGGTGATTTTCCTTCTAAGCTGAGAAGGCGGTCTGCCTGGGGGTCACTGAGGCAATGGCAAGGGAGAAGCTCCTGCAGTGTGGAGGTTTGGTTTGTGCGTTGAAAGAGGGGCTGGATTAAGCCAGAGGATGTAGGACTTTGAACCAGAAAAGAGCTGAGCTCAATGAGAAGAGTCCAGGCCCATTCAGCTGTGCTGCTGTTGGACTGTTCATGCAATAGAAATCATCATTTAGCTCTAAGCAAGGCTGTAAAGCAAACAAGCATCAGTGACTGAAGGATAGGTTTGTTTTCTGCTCAGGTTAGAGAAAATTAGTCAGTGGGTGTGCACACATGCCTGGAAGCAATCAAGTTAGTGCAGCTTAATGAGTTACTATTAATCAGTTTTGATTGCATTAGCTGACACACATAAACTCTTAGCTTGTTGCAAATAAAAATAAAATTTATTACCTTTAACTGCTTTTAAGCAGCAGACACTTGGCTGCTTGCTTGTCCCTGCCCCATATGCTTAAGTGTTGAGAACTGATGTGATTGTGTTACTTCTGAAGAATAAGAACATGTGATTTTCCACGCGAATCTCCTACTGATGCAGGCTGCAAGATTTCCCTTCTGAAATAAATCAGAGAGGAGCTGCTGAGAACAGCACCTACTCAAGGTAACTTCCCAGCCCGAGTGAGCTTGCTCTCAGCCAGGCACAGGAAGATTACCTCAGCTTAAAGGTCTAGGAAAAAAAGGCTCCCCTAACAAAATTCAAACACTGCTAAGTTATGTATATAAGAAGAAACCAGAAGACTTCAAGAAAAACAAGGCAAACCCATCAGCATTTTAGTTTGTCCATTTTCAGGGAACAAACTCTACAGCTAACACAGCATTAGTGCCATTGCAAGCACATAGAATGTTGTTTGTGCCCTGAGGGGTGAAACAAGAACTAATGTTGTTCTGGGTTGTGAAATAAATTCAGCCTGTGCATGCAGCTGATCACTAAGCTGGAAAAACAGTCAAAGAGGATTCCCAAAAATATTCAAGTCCTCTTTCTCCACACTGCTCCCATCCTTTGGTATTACGTGCATATGTGCGCACACACAAAGCACACCCATCCTCCTTTCCCTCCACTGCAGATCTGTGCAGCCAGCCCAGAGATGAGTGGTGGTGGGATGTAGCTGACATCCCAGCTGAGAATCGGTTAGGTTTTAGCATTTGGACATAAACCCAGTAATGATTCTGCATTGTCTGAACATAAGATAAAATCAATTTGCATTTCATAAAAAAAATCCCAATTCAACAACTATGTAAAGGCACCTTAGAATCTCCTGAACTAAAAAGCTGATCAAAAGAAGCCTTCTCAATGTGAAAATAATATTTTTTTTGTTTACAACATAACTGATTTCCTGATCAACAAATGACATTAGTGTAAACATATTATATAAATTTAAGCAAACAGGATATTACTGAGTTCTTTGTACTGGATTCAATTTGAAAAATGTCCCAAGCAACTGGAAAAGACACAGTGATCTTTTCAAAATGTTTTTGTTTATAACTGAAAAAAAAGATTATAAGTTACTTCCTAATTACTTAGCTTAATTTAAGCTGCAACTTGGCGATTTCCTAAATTTAAAAGATCTTAAGAACAAAAAAGAAGAACTCAATTAAGCAAAATATTGGCCTATTTTTCCTAAAGCCATGTAAGTACATTTTTTTTCATATACAAATAAATATCTCAAGCAACTTACTACATTTTTTAATTAAAAATTGTTCCTAAGACAAAAGACACATAGAAAATGCATCTTAAAAGATTTTTTTTAAAATCAGGCTGGACTTTGAATTTTAACTGGCTCTTTTCTGTTAATAATATCTGTGATACAGTAGTATCACAGATTCTGAAAAAGGAATCCAACAAATCATAAGGAATTTGAACAGCAGTTTATCTGGAAAGAAAGACAGTTATTTCTACTTCGTTAAACTGAGGTGCTATTACTCTACTCAGGAACTGCATGTCTTTTCTGCTCTCCTGGAGTCTTGGCCAGAATCTTCCAGGGAAAAGATTTTTTCTTCTCTGTAACTTCAGATGCATACTTACAGCAGTTTATTAATAAATCCAGGACTTCCTGGCTCAGAAACAGAATAAGCTGTATCACTAGTAATTTGGCTCCCTGTTCTGGATGAGAAAATATAACCTCATTTCATGATTTTATTGGCATATTAAAGGCTTGGGTGAACCTTATTAAATGTCCAGGTTTGCCATCTTTGTCTGCCATTATTTTAAAGTACATTCCCTCTATGAATCTGATCCAGATTGAATATAATGCAATTTTTTAAAAAGCTGAGCAGATTGTTGAGAACTGGGAAACACATGTGTGACCTTACCTCAAAAATTATCTTCTCTGGCAGTTGTTCCACATGACCGTTAAAGGGATATTTCAGCCCATTTGCAGCTTCAGGTCAGGACCAGACCTGCCAGTCACTGACAAATAAGGGAACTCCCTACCTTGGAATTTCCCTTTATTTAAAGTAACTTTTGCATTCAGAATAATTCTGTTATACTTTGTTCTTTGCAAAATTACAGTTATTTTGGCTTTATTTTGGGGAAAAAATTCCCACACAAATTAAAAATTCCACAACTATTTTTCCAGCTATTGAAGAAGAGGATAATTCATCCTGACAAAACAACCCAAATCTCTGTATGTTAGTATCCATGTTTATCAGACTACAGAGGCTCTTTTTATTCCAAAGTAGTGCACATTTGGGTTTTATTATTCAAAGAGGGGATTAATTTTTCCCTTGGTAAATGTGGAGCCAAGGTTTACAGATATGTTCAAATACAGTCTACAAAGCAGCACATCCTCTAGGAGAAGGCCAGATAATACCATAGTTACAGGGAAAAAATTCTGGACTAAATTGCATTCTCTTGACATTTGTTTTACCAGGGACTGCAGCAGAGGGATGATACTATCTACAGAAGGTATTGGCAGAATAGTGGTAGGCTGGCCAGTTAGGCGAATGGGTATACTGGTGGCCATTTGGCCATTTAGCAGATCACCAAGCCCATGACCCTGCAGACCCCTAGGGTCAGTATTCCCTGGCTGGGTTCTGGTGCTTAAAAGATGCAAGCCAGGTTTAATAGAAATTAACAATTTTGTGTAATTATACTAATTAGAGCTTATATTAATATTTCACCTCTTTGAGGAAACAGTGCTGAGCGTCTCTAAAGAGGCCCATAAAACTCCCCACCCCTGCTACTGTTTTACTGAGTGACGTTCAGTTGGCCAAATCCTGGAAAGACCAGGATGTTGCCGCCAAGCTGTATTCTGAGACCTTGTGGAAACAGGGAGAGGGTAGGCTTCAGGAGTACTAATTGTCACAGACCTTTTCCCCTAGATACATTCAGAAGACACAGCGGAGCTCAGACAGACTTCTGTACCGAGAGCGTCTCAGTCCTCTGGTCTGGTTTGCTACACTCTGTGCCGCTTCTTCAGGATCACAGGGGCACTATACGTGCTTTTCTCCCTTTAGGGTGGCAATTAAAACACGAGCTCTGCCCTCGCTAGTGAACTGCTTATTGGCTTCTTTCTGGTGTTCATGAGAGTGCTAATGATTTCACTGAATAATTCATTTTTTAACCTGAGTAGAGATCTGGTTTTTTACTAAAATGGAGGTTCCTTACAAATCTGATCTCATGCTCCGTTAATCACAGCAGCGATCCTTTGGCATAAAAAGTGTTACCCCTGCCGCCTCCGTCTGCATTTGCAAGCTCTGAGCAGCAACAGCAGTTCAAACGGGTGAGTATTAAGTAATCAGGCCACCTCTGCAAGACATCCCTGTTCAGAGCTCCCTGCTTCACTGATGCCTTCAAAGGTAAACCTGCCAATTCTTCCAGTACAGCACTGATGACTTCTCCCATCTTTCAGCTGGCTTCTGTTCCCTTTTTTTCCCCAGTGTTGCAACTGTGCCATTGAGGACTTTTTTCCCCAACTTTCCATTATTTATTCGCCTTCTCTTTAGAATTGTTCTCCTGTCCATCATTGCAGATCTTGCCCTGTAATGCCTCATATTGGCTCACTGATCCTCACTGGCTTGCTCATTCACTTATCTGTCTCTTGCACATCCTCACCTCTCTGCTGGAAATCCCACAGCCAGGCTTCACAACACATCTGTGCTCTTCTGCCTTGGACGCTGCATCTTCCTGTCTGAACCACCTGCCTCTCCAGTTCACAATGATGCATGGCTTTTTCTCATCTCCTCATGTCATCTTCATGTTCTGTTTTTTTTTCCTTTCTAGGATGATGCTGTTTCTTCCAAAAGGTAATTTAAAAAACACATTACTGACTCCCATTCTTTTTAATTTGTTTTTACTTTCTTACAATAGAGCTGATTTTTCTGCCATGACTACACCTACATTTGTTCCACTAATCCTCTCTCATCTGAGCACTCTTGCACTCATCCTGTCTTTTCTTATTTTCCTTAGCTAATCTGGCTCCTCACTTCAAAATATATTTTAATATCTCTGATTTAAAAGAAGTTTCCACCTCTCCCTCCTCTTCCCACCTTTCTGTTATTTTCCATCTCAGCTTGTTGAATGAAACTCCCCTTGGCTGCTCTGTGAGGTTTACTACTTTGGGCATAGGGACTTATGTTATCCCTTCTCCTGCGGACAGTATCTGACTGTATTAGTCTCTTAGTTATCATCTTACACTTCAATTCCAAGCTGTTTGTGGCAGAGCCCATCTTTTCAACTTGGGTTTGCAAAGGACCGAGCGTGACTGCGTTTCCTGTCTCGGCTGGAGCTTCGAGCGGCTGCAGCAGCGCAAATAAATGACAGAATGATGAATTCAGTATTTTAGCACTGCCATCCACTGGCTGACTTTGATCACGACACCCCATATTTGACAAACCTTTATTTCGTTTCATCTACTGTTACTGAAGTGGAACCTATTATTGTAAGCACACTGTTTATGAATAATGGAAATGCCAGAAAGTTTTGTTATATTCCTTAAAAATAAAAGATGCATGCCTTTTGCTTTCTATTTTGTTTTATAAAGTAAAATACTGAGGTTGGTAACTCAAGTACTGAAGAACCAGAGGATTCTAGTTTACAATGTACAATTGTAAATGTACAATTAATTCATTTCCATTACCTGAATGTTGTGTATGTTTTGTAATATATTTTGCTCACGTTTAAGAAACACACAATACTTAGAATTAAGCATGTAGATAGATGCAAAAGGGAAACAGGATAATTTGGAGTAATGTAAAATTTGTATGATACCTCCCCTGACAATTCTTCCAGCCTCCACCTTGTTTAGCAATGCCTCAACCAGAGTGGTTTCTCTGTTTTAAAAATCTTCAGTGGGTTTCCTTCTAAGAGCACATCCAGTTTCTCCTTGATTTAATATGTAAAGAACTTTGTGGTATTTTTTCTTTATTTTTTTTTCTTGCTATTTTATCTTTTAAAATTTTCCCCTCTTTCATTCCTTGGTTTTCTTTTACTTCATTTCTGTGAAATAATCAAGCTTATTATAATTAGGCTTACTGATACATGATTAATATTCCATGCAACTTGCCTTTTATATTTCCTAAGGTATTCCCATCCTGAACAGTTGCAGGAATATTTATCTTCTTATTACAACAGCTCCTCTGTGACAAGAGACTGTGAAAATCTATCAAGATGTGAGGTCAGATAAATTTTATACACAGATGTGTTTTAAGAAAATTTTGCAGGGAAGCACAGATAGAAATATCCAAAGGTAAAAGTGTGCTCAGTGTTTCAGTAATTCAATTGTTTATCCAGTTTACTGCCATGTACTGAAATATTACCCAGAATTCTAGGAAATGCAGAAGTGGATTATGAGTTCAAGGATGGAGCACTAATTGAATTCTTAATTGAAAAGACTCATCTAAACAACACAGTGACCTGGACTGCCCCCCTAAACGTAAAAGTCTTTCCAAATGGTATCGTGGCTCAGGTGTCACATTAAAAGCTTGACTTTTGTCCATCTAAAAGAAAGGTTATTCGTCAGAGGAAGATTTGCTGGAAGAAGGTCACTATTTGCAAGTGAAATGCGTTTTCCTTACAACAAGGCAAGATGGATTGGTCTTTATCTCACTCATTTTGTCTCAACCAAAACTGTTCGCACTGGGCACGAGTGAGTACTTCAGCCTACAGGGCTTAACTGAGGTATGGACCTCACAAACCCTCTGTAAAGGCAAGAATTTTTCTTATTTTGATACTTACATAGGAAAAGAGCTATAGTTAGGTGGACTAATGAACATTTCTAATAATGATATGTAAGCTGAAAACAGGAATGTTCAATTATACTGACTGCAAGTTAAATATCAGATGAAATTTCACTCATTATTATGAAAAACTTTTTCCTTTGTTGTGCATACTGACTCTGTTATTTTTTCAAGAAGATATTGACTAGGATTTGCCTCATTAAAAAACAGCATTTATATGAATGCTGGATTTGAAATGCTTTAGACTTCCTCATTCACTATGGGACTCTTCAAGACTGGTCCTTTATTTTAGTGATCCATAACTGAACCATAAAAACCTACTTTGCAGTGAAATTTGGCACAGAGAAGGCAAAAAAAATTATTGTTATTCTTAATTTCTATCACAAAGCTAGGACATTTAACATGTTGTTAGTATCTTACAAATAAACAGAGATTTGCATCTGACTTCCACTATCCTTGCAACTTGGGGTCTACACATACTTGAAAACTATGATCCACTAGCAGAAAATATACACATCGCAGAAGAATAGTGACAGAGGACAGAATAACTTTCCAAAGGCTTTTGTTAAAATTTTGCCATTTAGTTAAGAGAATATTTGAAAGAATTTTTGCCTCTCTTGAATGTACTAATTTCTGCCAGCTTTCTGCTTTTTCTGTAAAAACCGAAAAATACCTGGTGCAAATAAATGGCATCTTTTTCCCAAGAATAGTAAGAAGCAGAAACTGGGTTTGTATCATTTCTCTTGAAAAGAACTTAATAGCCAGGATATCTGAGTTCTCCTTAGTGTTTTGATACATCAGTACTGACTGTCTTCATTATTCTGTCAAAGCTAATGAAGTGTATAAAAACATCAAGTACACCCTCATGATATACTTACTTTTAGAAAACTGCAGAAATAGTACAAGCTTCTTTAAAGAAATAAAAAACCAGTTATCCAGGACTTCAGTCACAAGTGATCATTGTCTTTGATTTTTAAAAGAAGTTTCTTGCGGCTGGATAAATTTTTAAGACAGAGGACAAAAAATAGGTTAAAAGTATTTTCATAAGGTACTTACATATCACTGGCAATGGAGGAGTTCCTGGACATGGACTTCGGAGAAAGGTCATAGTCACTGTCTGACCGGTAAAGGAAAGACTCCCTACGTTGACTGTGGACGAAATTTGCCTGAAGAATTAGCCCTGATCCAGGGCTCGTCATGGGATCCAAGGGACTTCGTCCCGATGACGTACCATTGTCAACATCAAAACTGCAAAAAGAAAGGAGAAAAAGATTTATGCCACTGACATAAGAATTTTGAAAGTAACAAACACTCTTCTGACAGATTTATCACTATATAATTCCTTCTTGATAATAATGGGGAAATAAACACCTGGTCAAAAATCAAAGCACACAAGAAATACACTTTAAAATTGCTGATAACCAAAAACAAGTCTGAAGAAAAGTAAATTTGGTAGAGAAAGAAAACACTATTAGGAATACAGGAAGCCTTCTGCTTCTCTGCATGTAGAGTATCCACGAGCTCTGTACCTGAGGAAACATGATGTTTCATTGTTTTTTTCCTCAGGCCCCATCTCTCCTGAGCTGAACCCTCACTATTCTGTCTTCCACCGTTAAGGCAGTTGAGGGCTCTTTTGTTATTGAGTATTCAACTCTAATATTTCATTACTACCCAGATATTTCAAGAACATGTGTAGTCTTATCCCAATAAACAAAGCGCTGGATCGGTATTAAGCCATATGTTTTCCTGGGCATGTTTGCATGCAATAGAGTTTCTATTTTACAACCAGATTGAATAAATGAGTCCTTTGCTTGCTGCCAAGCAGCGTGACTTCCGTGGCCGATCATGCCTTTGAACTACACAGTTTAGATCCAGCCATTCCAGCTATTGTATTTGGTATTAAGAGCAGGAAACAGGCTTGTCCTTCATAAAGAACACTGTCGTCATGAAAGGCAGAAGCGTGAGGGTAGAGAAAGAAAGAGATGGAGAGAGAAGATGCTCTTTAACATAGTCTGTGACGTTTCCACAAAGGGCTTTGAAAATCAGTGCAAAGACCTTGAACGGGAGTCTGCAATCAATCAGAAAGTAGCGCAGGAAGGGCAGTGCTGGGATGACGCGCTCATGGCAACCCACGTTGCTTAGCAGCCCAGCAGCTGCTTTTGGTACTGTTTGGAGTCTTTTTGGAACATGTGGCTCTGGTTTTAGACTTAATGTGTTGTGGTATGCAATCTCCAAGATGACAAATGTGTGGATTGCAAGGTTATGTCTCCATCTGATGCGATGGAGCATATTTTATCCAGCCAGAAGTGGAAGATGTTTTTTGTTTCCTTAGTTGGTCATGTCTCTAAAACCAAAGATCAATTTCAGTTTTACAGCATAGTAGGAAAGGTGTGCACGAGACCTTGGCTTACAACTACTTGGGCTCATTTGCCATACTAACAGGAACTTAAATTATACTGCTAAAGCATTTAGGAATGAGGAATGAACTTTCACATGATTTTTTAAACAGGGATCAGTGTTAGCATCATAATATGTATTTGTAATGAACACATCTGAAGTACTCATTTTGAAAACAGCATTCATATGAAGTACACTCACTGGTTTTCAATTATATCTAATGACAGCAGAAGAGAAAATATTCAGTACATGTCAGCTGTTGACTGGACTTCAACCTAGCGCAGCTGCCACAGCAGGTACATGCTACACTCTGCATCAGCTTGTTTCATGCTGTTATCTACCACAGACCTGCGGTTGCAGTGAGGTTGCCGCTTTAATGTTTTACGGAAGTGACAGCATTCCCATGGCCTATTTTTCTTTCTTAAGTGAACTAATCAAAGAAACATATATTGCCTATTTTGACACAGATGCACATTGCCTGGCAGAGAATGGATCTTGGTTTCATGTTTTGCTTCATTATTACTTTGCACGTATTGCTGGAACTGCAAGTTTTCTGCCGCTCTCGTACTGTACTATTTATTTTTTATTCACTCTTCACAACCTGAATGTAAAAAAGCAAATTTTTTTTTTCCAAGGAAAAAAAAAACATTTTAATACCATTCAGAAAATGGTATTAAACAACTTCAGGAGACCTTAGCAATTTAATCCTCTTTTCACTGTAGTTCTCAGAACTATTCATTGTCAGTAGATCCTAACACATACACTTCTTCTCAAATTTGACTTCTTTTGATTATGCCTGAATACTTTTTCTGTGTCCCCAAATGTGCTACTACTACATGACATTATCAATCTCAAGCTAAAAAAGCTTGATTGGTAAGACATCAAATGAGAGTTCTGCCACCAGCCTGCTCAGTGACCTTGGACAACGCAAAGCTCCTCTCTGCACTTCATTTTCCCAATTCATTGCATCTTTGTGTTCATTGTAAGATCTGCTCACAAAAAAATACTGAAAAAAATTTAAGGAATTGCAAGATAGCATGAATACTACAGTAAAACATCCTTTGCAGCTTATAGTGCCAGAAATTAATAACCATATTGCCACACTACTAGCATGATTACTATTATTCACTAGCAATCAAGAGCTGTTGAGTTTCAATTCCGGAGTATTCCAGGTACACCAAATACTCACAATGCCAAAGAAAGGTCTGGAATATCTGTGAGTTCATTGTATCCAAATTTCCTAACACATCTATTTCATTCCCTAAATAAAATATTTTTTTTTTTCTTCAAACAGCTGGAAGAACACTCAGACTCGTAAACCACACACAGTCTCTATGTTTTGTTTCTCTATTGAGGGTAGGAGGGCAGATCTCTCTGCAATTTTAAGTAAAATAGTAGAGGATTGTTTACTTCTGTGATCAACAAGACTAACTTCTGCAGTGTCAGTATCATTTCAAATATATATATAAACTTCTCTGAAAGCTCTAAAGCAAAAGTTACAAGTGCAACAGAAATAAATGAAGACAAACATAAGTCTGTCTCACAGTAGGAAAATTTTGAGTATGGAGTGACTATCGAACTGATTTCTTTAACAGCAGACTTAATTATTCAAATGATTAAATGGTATTTTATTGTATTAAAGGAATGTATGGCTTTGTTTGCAGATTTGTTTTATTTTCTTCACGCACCTTTTGTTGACATGGTATTAGTATTTTATTACCAGTCTCATTTCTCCCAGTCAGAAAGTAGGGCAGGCTTCTATGGATGATTTCACTGTAGGATTGTAACGTAGTGAGTTTTTAAAATCTAAATGTCTATTAGATAAAACTGGAGTTTAATCGGCCGGGAGAGGCCCTATACTTTGCATCACCAGATAGCTAGAAGTATGTGCAAGACTTGCACACGGCTGTTTTGACAGGAATTTTATGCTGTGATACCGCGTTGTGTCCACTAGATGGGTGTCAAAGGTAACGAAAGGGATTCAAATGGGTCAGCCAGGCATTGGCTCATACTGCTCAGCGAAAACGTCTTACGTAAATATGCATCAAGAAAAAAAAAATGTTCCGTTCTGCAGTCAAAGGGGAAGTGTGAATGCAGCACTGGTTTGCCAGAAACATACGTTTATGTTTAAAAGTTTCTAAAATGCTATGGCAGTTAAGTGTCTTGTTTAGCTCTTACTGAGACATTTGCTAACACTTTCAGATACAAAAGCTAAATGAAAAATGTGTTATTACACTGAAAATCAAATTAATTGTTTCTTTGGCTGAATCACAAGTCTTAATTGGAAGAAATGGTGCTGCTGATCACACCACATCAAATGAACAGAGAATCAGAATAGGGAATTGAAGAGTTTCACACAAGTCATTTGTTCTCTCTTCCTCCATCACAAAAAAAAAAATTAGAAGTTTAAGATACAAAATTTGCTTTGTCTGGACAGAAACTGCAGAAAGTCAGCTGTAGTTGCTTCATATTTATTTTTCCACTCCTATTAAGTTTTAAGCCACAGCAAGAATACGCTGTGAATTAAAAAGTGCATGTTCAGTGACAAACTGAAGTTATTCTCTCCATGGCGTGTTCCTCAGTCTTTTTGCACTTTTGGTGGAGGGTATTCTTGGCATGGAAGGAGCATGGAGGTTGTTACTGAAGGTACAGGAACTGTTTTGCTACCGTTTCACAGGCAGAAAATGGCCATTTAAAGACAGAATTTTCCACCGCTCTTCTGCAGCCAGCTTTGGGCACTTTGCACAACACAAGCAAACTGAAGCTGCTTTTAGTGACAGGGGTGTTTGACACAGCATACAACACAGAATTTTCTGTGTTCAAAGGGCTTTGCTGCAATGCCAGAGATGCCAAAGCTATGAAAAGCCAGTGCTAATTCAGCAACTTTTATGTCTGAATTTTGACAAAATATTTTGTGACGTTAGTGGATACTGTTTATTCTTAGAGCCTGCCTTATTCAGTGTTCAGGGATGATAAACATGATACGAGATGAAAGTTCAGCCTTTTTTCCTTTTTTGGCTATTTATCATGTTTGCATGTCTTGCCCATCGTGTATCATCCAAGCTCTGTACTCGCATGGGGCTAAAGGTGGTGAAGTCTCTTGAGTGACCTGTAGGCACTCATGGCTGATCTTCCCTGTGCTCCTAAAACGACAAGAAGTAATAATATCACAAGGAACCTTACAGATTACTGATTATTTGCTTCAAGCAATAGTAGGACTCTGCGGCAAGGACAGGAGAGGTTCTGGATTTGGATCTCAGCAACACTGCTTTGTTGGTAACGGCTGCACAGCTTCTTCACCCGGTGAAAGAAACCCTCTCTGGACTTCCTTTGGAGTCCTTAAATAACTCTCCCCTACTCTCTGCAAGGTTGCTAAAGCAAAAAAAAAAAAGGGAAGATCTGTGTACAAAATACAGCTTTTAGTTACATAAGGAGCATCATAATGAATATGCACAAGAGCTTGTAATTAAGGCTGTGTAGAAAATCTTAATGTTGGTCTGCCTTATTACTGAGAGTTTTGCAATTTAATCCTGTAGCTTTTTGTTGTGGATTTTTGTTTTGTTTTGATTTTTTTTTAGAGAAGTCAGCAATAGTAGAAAAGGGAAGGAAATAAAATCCATCCCCAAATGAACAATTTAGTAGACTTTTTAAGAATACAAACTGCACTCCTGATATTCCCCTTTTAAGTCTCTCTTCACCTTTTAGCCTATCCTATCTTGGAAACTATGGGGAGGGAGAGAGGTAGGAGCCCAATTAATTGATCCTCTAGGGACACCTTACCTTTTAAGGCCATCTTTAAACATTAGAGAGGGACAAGCAAGTTCTAAAGGAGCAAATTTTGTCTCCCATCAAAGAAGCCCATTGTCCTTGTGTCAAGCAATCTCTCCAGCCATCTGCCAGTGCTATGACCTACCTATGCATCTTAACATCCCCACTTCCCAGAAGTCCCGTCCTGTATTTTCACCAGGAAGCACAATCCCACCATCACACTGAATGGGTGCATTTGGCATAGCAGCTGTAATTCACTGACATTATCACAGAAGACCTGCCATGTAGCATCTTCCTTTGGGCAGGGTGCTATTTAAAGTAAAAGCAAGGTAATAAAAATGTATTTACATCTGCAAGGAAAAGGTAAGCTATTTATTGCTTGTGCCCGGGGACAGAAGCCCAACCCCGGAGGCAGCAGCTTGCAGGTACTGGAAAAAGGGAAGGACTGGATGGTTCCTCCAAATGCAGAATCCAATTTGTGACTCGGATTGCTTGGGATGAAAAAAAAAAGGAGTTGGCCACCTCAGCCACCTGCCATAGACGTGGAGGGTTGTGGAGAAAGGCCACAGTATGCCTGTCTCTAGGATCATTCAGTATTAAGCCCAGGGTTGGGGAAAGCTCATTCCCTCTCAGACGGGACACGACAGGCACAGCGTAGTGTGCTCTCAGACCTTGTGTGCATTGCTCTGTATCCTGGAGATGGGTGTGTCTCAGATCAACGTAGGACAGTTTAAAGTGTTATTCTTAGACATGAGAGATTTATTCTGCATTAGTTACAGGTTATTTTAGCAGGACAGACCATTTCATTTACTGTGGAAATCATGCCCATTGTGACCCAATTCTTCAAAAAATGTACAGAGTCATTAGAAAGCATTTTGTGTGAGGTAGATGCTGATTCTCTTATATTAAGTTTACAGCTCTCAGTCAGAGAAGGTAGTGTAAGGAATAAATGAAGACAGAGACAAAAACCTCTTTCTCTGGAATGACATTATCTGCTGAATTTTCATTGATGCATTTTAGGTAGTTAAATTCTATTTTACTTTATATACTAAACATATTAACTGAATTCACCTGAAAAATTGTCCAAAGACTTGCTAATACACCAAATAATGATAATAATTTCTTTGTGAAATACTGATTTTAGACACACTTCACAGTCATTAACCAGACTGGACAAGTACTTTGGTTATGTCTTTAAGACTTCTCTTTTATTGCCTATTAATAAACACAGCACTAAATTGAACCAACAGTTGACTTTGGTGTCCCCGTTTTTGCCAGACACAGTTATCTCCAGACTTTAATAAAGATAAAACTTTAGAATTTTATTTATCAGAAACAAACAAGTCATCAATAGTTAGCCCCTGCCATAGGCTCCTACTGGACTCTAGATGTTAAACAGGTTAACCTGCAGCATCAGAAAAAACCTTGTAAAAATAAATCAGTGTGTTTATGTAATTTATGTGAGATACGATATACATAATTTCTATAAAGTAGGTCTAAACTTTTTTTCTTATATTAATTTTCTACTAAAGACCTTTCAAAATGTTTCCTTTCTGACAGTATCTACCCGGTGATGCAGGAGAGTTTTCTCTGGTTTCATCTGGTTTTCTCCTTCTACTTTTCTTTCTGTCTCTTCCCCAATGCCTAGTAAAAACTAAAGACCTCACTAAAATGAGGAGGGGGAAAAGATAAGTAGTTGTACTGCTATTTTATGAGGAATATCATATCAACTCTCTACATTTGAAGAAAAAAAAATCATTTTTATGTGACTCAGTATTTTCATTTTCTCTCTAGCAAACTTAACAAAAACTCCTGCTTTCTATTGCTTAAAAATACGTCCAGCAGATTGTAAGCAAATGATATTAAAAGGAACAGATGATCTAAATCTCAATTTTCTTGTACCACTGAAGAAGGCAAGCAAACTATCTACTTGTGGCTTTTGGTTTCCAGTTAAGAGATTCAGCAAGCAAGGCCTACGATTAACTCCATTTTTAGAAGTAGTGTGGATAGATTTTCCAGTATCAAAACTGCAAGCCAAAGAAAATTTGACATTCCTTGAAATTTGCTCTTAGCAGAAGAACTTGGCTTTTGCTCTTGGCATAACTGTTTCTGGAAACATTTAAAGTGTAACACAGCTTAATACAAATATTAAAAGCCCATATAATAGGCAAATAGAACACGTGTAGGACGACAAGTACACTGTATCAAAAAGGTTTGTAAGACAGCCTACTCAAACATGTCAGCAAAGGAACTCCAACTATCTATTTGAGCTTCAGTCTCATGATTTTCTTATCATGAGACAGCAAGCGTCTTAGGAAATGCAGCTGACCTCTCCAAACAAACCGTTTTGTATTTTGTTAGGTTAAGTTTCCAAGCAAGGAGTTATGAAGTTTCCAAGCAAGAACAACTACGGCATATCTCTGGACGTTTTGCTTTGAACAGTCTCCTTATGCTCAATTCAAGGTGCACTTTCATAGTGTCATCTCATTATTCTTAATTATATCTCAGTGGTCTATGCATTTGGCACACAAGCCTTTGTTGCGCCTATTAAATCAATTTGCTTGTTGCGCTCAGCCATATTGGGATTCTTTTTGTCATTTTGTCATTCCTTTTATTCTTTCCTTGTAAAGACCATCATCCCTCACCTGGCAATTTTTATTTTCTGAACTTATCATCTCCTGCAAGTGAAATCTTCCTACTAATGCAATGGTCAGATAAAAATGCCAGATTCTGGACCCTGTTACATGGATTTGATGGGTTGATGTTTCTTTAAAGCTGATATACTTGTCTTATTGCAGTATAAGAAAAATGCAAACAAAAAAAAATACAAGAGAAACAAAATGCCAAATAATTTTCAATATATATGGATAATTTCCAATAAATATGGTAATCTACTCAGGTTTCTACTAAGTTTAAGTCACTTTGTATGGTTCTTCCGATCTAATAATCCTACTGGGACCAGTATCCTAATTTTTAGATAATAAAAAAAGGCCACTGAGACTTTAAATGCTTTCCCCAAGGCTTCTGGTAAAATCTGTCTGTCAGAGGACTGAATGAGGAAATATGCAGAAAATACAGAAGAACTGGAACTATTCTGGATAACCTGAAGGGTGGAGCATTGAATCATTGAAAGAGTAGGCAGCAAATCCAGAGGTGCTCCTGAGCAGTCTGCCAGCCAGCTGGCCACAGTCACCCAATGGCTCCCACTGCTGCAGGCGACTGTCAGCGCCACGACGTTTCCAGGAGTGCAGTCTCAGCAGGACTGATGGTTCTCCACTTTATTATTGTTATTATTTAATTACACTCTATCTGCCACCACTTACTTAAATAATCACATAATGTTGTCTGCACTGATTTTCCATAAGGTACCTTTTCTCTGGGCTCTAGATAGTAAAGTACCTTCAAAGTCTTTTTGAAAAATCACTTTACCTAATTTCTTCAAGAAATTCTAAAACAACACTGTTTTTCTTTCCAGGGACAGTTTTGATCCAAGTCTCCCCACTTCTTTTTTTCTCAGCACTACTTTCTCAGTACTATTTAGACACTAGGATACAAAACCAACTTGCACTGAGTGTGACTACATAGCATGTATTTACTGTAATTCACATTGCTATTACTTTTCTCTTATTTTAAATGTATTGGAATCAAATCTCAAAGCATTTCAAAATGTTTATCTGGCATTTTATAAAAATATGCAAACCATCCATCAAGCATACTGACTAATCCCAATTAAAATGCAGTTCCTGATAGATATTAGCAGAACACCTTTCTTTCAGGAAAAACTAAAATACAAAACTGAATGTAAGATCATGGTTGAGCAGGCTGCTGCCAGAGAAGGAAACTCTAATTAAGTGAAAAAGCTCAGCCTCCTCCTTCTGTGAATTAATTTGGATGCTATTATCAGAAGTGGCCAAATTGCTTATATATTCTTTCTGAATTAGTGGTGTGATAAAGCAAGTATGTAAGAAAAGAGGTAGTTCCTCAGACCTGTAATATTCAAATCAATACCCTGCAGCAGCGAAGAAAGCACACAGAATCCAGAAAATAGTTATAAATGTTCCCCAGGGCTAACACTGGTATGCACTGGGAAGCTTCCTGGCAAACACATCCTTCTGAAGAACCATCATATACAGCCACAATGATGATAAACACTTGGCGTGGTGACAGGAGATATAGTTACATGTACCCTGTGCTTAGCAGCAGAGATCTTTGGCAAAGAGTGCCCTAGCCAGAAGCTGACAGGAAAAAGCAGTTGTGGTTGATCCTGGCAACTCTCCTATCCCAGAGAATGTGGCACAGAAGGAGGTCCACAGAACCAGCAGGTGCCATGGTCATCACAAGAGAAGGGCGCATCCCTCAGCACCACCTAGCTCATCACTACGAAGTCTTCTGCACAACTGAGCTTAAGCCAACCTGTCTTCAAAAACTGTGTCTTTGAGAAAATGGGTAAGAACTGTGGACAGAAAAGTCCAAAGAGAAGAAGGTCTATAGTCCAAACCATAAGAATCCTGCACAAAGAAGATAAGATAGTTTGTTTCACTAGTACGAAGTGCACATGTAGATACCTACAAGAAATCAAGGCCAGCTTCAGAGGAGAGTGGACAGGAGGCAGCTGGATAAGAAATTGCAGTTGTCTCTTTAGGTAAAGAAAGTGTCTTCCAGTGTTGCTCTAGATTCTCAGTATCAATGAAAGCTCCATGAAACAGAGACACAATTATATTTGACAAGCAAGCCTTTTTTCTCATACTGTTGTAAAATTCCTCTAATTGCAATAAAAAATTGCTGGCAATAAATCACATGTGAATTCTACTTCCACAAGAATTCGTGTTGGGATATGTTAGTAGCAATTACCACTTAAATCGTGGCATGTACTGTTTAAAGCTTAAAAGCTCAAGGTAGTAAGAGCTTCAGAGCTCTAAAATCTTGGTACTTTGCTTTTTCAAATTGTTCCATTGAAGTCCCTTCCACTGCAGTTATTTCCATTTCGGTTCTTTAAATTCTGGGCGTTTGGATTTTTATTTGTATTTGTATTTTTTGTACTGTATTATTTTGTATTATATTTTTTAAATTTAGTTTACCACATTTGTTTAATTTTTAGTTGCTTCCACTTCCCTAGACACCTACTAAATGTATCAAGGTCCACTTCATGATTTAGGCTCTGGAAATCCTTGCTGCAGCATTACCACAGAGGGGCAACAACCTTTACAGGGAAACAAAAAGGTCGGGAGCCTGCCTTGGAAGGGTGCCGAGACTGAAACATCTTGAGTGTCTGTACTCATACTGTATTTTATTTTAAACTGATTGTAGACTCTGAGCACATTCACTGAGTACCTGGTATGTCAAGAAAGATAATTCTTGTCACTAGTCCAAAACAAATTATAAACTACACTACTGGATCATTTGAGGCTTATTTTTCTTGATTTTTATGACATTATTTTAATACTATACTATACTAATACCTAATAACATTACCCAAGAGCGCTGCTGATGCTCCTCATTATAAGAGTATGTTCTCTTTTTACCATTACTAAATGATGTCCAGTGGTGCTGAAATTTTCCTTACAATTTTTTTTTTGGAGGGAAAATGGGCTAACTGTTAATGAGAAAGTGGCAGAGAAATGGTTTTTTTTTCATTAAAAAAAAAATTTGGAAGCTGTTTTGTGAGACATTCTAGTGACTCATATTTTGCAGCAGACAAATGGAATTTAGCCAAGTGTCTGCAAAATGCTTTTTTTTTGCTCATTCTGTGAACATCTTAATAAATTTCAAAAAGTTATAAGCTTAGACCAACCTTAAGTCAGCCACCTTATGTATCTGCAGTATTGAAAAAACATTAAATGATATATAGATTTTTTAAATTTTCTGCCTTGCTCAGGGTATAAGAGGGCTCTGAAGAATAAAGCTCTGCCAGCAGGATATTTGTCTGCTTCACTGCAGAAGGTGGGTACTGAACTAGGCAAAGGACGACAGAAAGATAAAAGTGTTTTTAACATCAGGGACCAGAAATAATATTTGCCTAAGCTAGGAAGCATCTGATACTGAACTAGTCACACTAACTTTATCATACATCACCAATTACTTGCTTCGTAATCCACTTGAGGTATTCACCCTGAACGGCTGTTGCTTGAGCAATGTAGGCATCAGCACTTACAAATACAGATTAATTCAGAACATCTGAGCCGCTACCAGATGGATCAAAGGGCCATCAGATCCACCATTCTGTCTCTAGTAGGGGCCAAAAGTGAATACCAATGGAAGAGGGTAAGAACAAGCAAGTAGAAGTGATACCTCTCCAGTGTATTCCCAGCCCTTCAGCACTCTCCAACCCTTTCATGAAAACTATGCTCTGAAGATATGCGTCATTCTATGACAAGAAGATCAAAAAACCCGAAGTCCTAGAAATCTCATTTTGGATACTCAATGTAGGAAATACTTCCACTTTATTCTCTGTGTTTTAATTCTCCTTATGTTAAGCAAGGTTGATAATACCTCCTCATATCACATGGGCGATATAGAATCATAGAATCATAGAATGGTTAGGGTTGGAAGGGACCTTCAAAGGTCATCTAGTCCAACCCCCCTGCAAGGAGCAGGGACATCCCCCACTAGATCAGGTTGCT
>JAAGAY010147940.1:0-39790 GCA_011801015.1 Ardeotis arabs
GGGGGGTGGGGGCTTGGGGCGGGGGGAGATGGGACCTGCGCGGGTCTTCCCTTCACATCTTGCCCTCTCGGAGCCTGGCGGTGCTCCGGCGAGTCAACACAGGGGGATAGAGCGCCTTTCCCTCACAGAAACCCAGCGCGGAGGCCTCCCCTCCGCCCTGCAGCCTGTCGTGAGGCACACGCGGTTCCCCTCCCTCCTCCCACCCCGGCCCCCTCGCTGCTCCGGGCTGACTTCTCTCTCCCTCCGCAGTGCCTGGCCTGGGCCGCACGCGCCCCCATGGCGGCCGTCTGGCGCGGGGAGAAGGCGGCAGAAGGCGTCCCAAGGCAGCGGCAAGGCCTTGAAATGCTCCCCGAAGGCTCTGTCTGCTGCCCTGTCGTGCTCGGCTGCTCCCGGCCTGGGCAAAGCACAGCAGGCCTTGTCAGCGGGAAGCGCTGGGGATCTGCAGTTGTGCCTTCGAAGGCCCATAGGTAAGGGGGCACACGAACCTCCTCACAAATCTCCCAGCCTGGAGCTGGTTAGACAAGGCCTTGGCCTTCAGAAATCCTGAGGGCTTTGGATCTTGAGGCTTTGTACCACTTAAACGTATCTGATGGTACTGGTCTGTGTCACCGTGAGACAAAGAAGTATTTGTGTACATTGGTACCCTTCTGCTCTTTTCTAAAATAACAGGTGTTGGAGCTGCACAGACCTTAAATCTCATTCAATGCAGTAGTTTCTTTTTTTTATATATACACTGCATCAAGAAAATTACTATAACCTGTAGTATTTAAGGTATTGAATGCTGTAGGCACTTAAGTTCAAATGGACCTGATAAGTTTTCAAAGTCACTGATGGCATAGGCTTTTGACCTAGTCTTCTACTGTATCTGTAGCAGTGACTTTCCATGTCTCTTGGTATGATTTATTACATGTGCCTTGTAACAAATTATACCTGTCTCTGTATAATTTGTTACAAGGTATGTGTAAGTAAACGCAAGGTAGCAATGAATTGCCTGTAGAGCTCTGTCTGTTAAATCTAGAAATTTACAGCTTGTGTCAGGGTAGTGTCAGCACTAAAAGCAAGTTAGGCATAAAATTTTCCATTGTTTCTGATTAATATATTTTAAAAGATGTTCCATGTAGTTTAAATGGACTAATTAAAACAATGTTATCAACAGATTGAACCATTGACTACTTTGTGCTCTAGGTCTTGATTTGATAATGAACTTTATGTAAATGAGTTCTGCAACTTTGTAGAATAGGACTTTAAGAAGGTTTAATTCAACATAATAGCAACTTTGTAGAATATGGTTTTAAGAAGGTCTGTAATTAAGACAATATGAATTGTATTATGATCTAATAATTTTTGTCCTTTTTTTTTGTGCTGTTTAGAGGTCTCACATAGCAACTTCGTGTTTGAAATAATCTAGACATGGATGATCACACCTAAATTAGAAGCAATGCTCAGCACTTCTTAGGAATTAATAATGCCTTCTGCTAGAAGGTAAGTGTGCTCTAGTCTAATGACAATTGCAGATAGTTTTAAATCTTGCTTTTTAATAATTCACAAATTTCAAGCAAATTAATATCTCTTGAGTAAACAGTAAGTTCAGATCATCTTAGTTAATACGAAAAAAATGGTGCTATAATCTACTCCCCTTTTATGCTTTGCCCTCTTAAGTCTGGCAATGTCTTAAGTGGCCAACACAGAGGGGTATAAAAGTCCTCTCTCAAACCCAGAGGGGAGGTTGAAACTCTTCTTTGGATCACGCTGAGAGGAACACATCCACTAAACTACTGAACTTCAGGAAGTAACTTTATTAATAGCTTGTAGGTAGGTTTTGAAGTGTCATCTGATTACCATGTTGTCTGAGTTTTAGTATCAGTTTCATGTAAATCTTTCTTTTTAAGGTTTCTCAAGTGTGTTGGTGCTTTCTGAACCTATGTGATGAAACATCTTGAGTGAGAAGAGTTCTGTGTAAATTGGTTGGTCTCCAGGTATGTAGTGTAAAAAGGATTATCAGATGTTAGTGGATGAATTGCTTTCTATATATAAATAATTTATTCCTTACCTGAAAACTAAAACAAACAAAAAACACCACACAAAAAAACCACCCACAAAACAAACCCCAGATTAGTTTGGTCTAGTGGAAACCTGTGTGGTAATTGTTAGAACTTTATATAGATTCAGCCAATCTAAATGGGAAAAGCTCTGAGGAAAGCTTACAGGCATGGTATTTACTCTAACATTTGTTCTAATCTGGCTGATCCTCTGGAATGGAATCCATACTAACAGTATGGGAAAGGAAAATCCTGTCATGTACAAATGAAGAAATTTGTATTGAGAAATGGTTCTGACTTAAGGGTTAGTATTGTGTATCATGTTCATATAGCTCAGTCTTAGGCAAGTTACCTCTTTTGTGTGTGTGGTACTGACATAGATTAAATAAAACTTGTTTTACAGGGAGGAATCCAGCACGTGCAAGGGATTTGAAGTGATATTCAACATCAGCTTATGACTTGACGAGTGGCTGATTTCTGAATTCATACTAGATGACTCCAGTTGTCACCTGTAATGTGTTGTCTTGAAAATGGAATTGAGACAAGCAATGGCTAAAACTACACATCTTCAATGGTCATGTTTAAACAGGAACCTCACAATTTGTTGAAACAGGTTTCTTAACAAAAACTGCTATAACTTATTTGTATGTCTGTGAATTAATTGAAATAAAATGTGAGAATGCTACCAGAAGTTTGTGTTATGAAGGCTTCTTGTTTAGGTACTTTCTGTGTGAAGGCTTTGTTTCATGGGTGTGAATGCTGCTGTGCTGTCATGCAGAAATGTTCTCTTGCCATGTGCAAACTTGATAAGGGTAATCTTTAACTTATAAATCCATTGAAAATGGCCCTCTTAATCTTTTATTCTGAATGTCTGGTCATGGTTTTCTGAAGTATTTTAGAATGCAACAGCACTTGTGGTCAACTGACCAACTTCTAACTTATTTCATTAGGCCATATGTGTTACTTGCATGTTCTCCAACTAGTCAAAAGATTGTCTCAAGCTTCAAAGAACAAGTATTATTACATCCTTAGCAAGAATCTCATTACCTGCTTATGTCAAATAAACAAAAAGGAAACTATTCAAATATTCTGTGTAAAGAACAACCAGTGCGAAGATCCTTGAAGAGCAAGATCAACACCATTGAGCCACTGAAAAGCTTGTATGTGTCTTTTACTTGCTTATGTCTAAGTAAGTCTTAAACTTATTCCCCAATGGTAGATCTTAACATGAAGTGATTTATGTGCATCTTATTACTAGCCAATGCTTCCTTGGAATGCACAAGCAAGAATATAAAACACAGAAGTAGCTGCCAGGCACTCCGCACTGCCTAATCAGGAAACTGAGAGTGTGCATTTAGGACCAAACTCTTGTATATTCTTGGTTGGGTTAAACTCTCATCTAGCCAGGAAGTGTTTCTGGTTGTCCTTGCTTAAACATGTGCTAAACGAGGTATTTAGTGATGACCTACTATACTTGTAGCCTGCTAGGCTTACTGAAGTGTTTCTTTTCCTCTGGACTTGTGTTTTAATAAAAGACAGAACTAAATTTGAAGGTCATACAGAAATACTTTATATTAAACCTGTCTGACAACTGTTTAGTGCCTGTTATGAGAAACAAAGAATCATTTTCCTACAAGCCTTGTCAGTCATTTTATAGACCTTTGTCCTCTGCAGTCATGCTCAAGGATTAAGTTTTCATCTTTTCAGTCTTGCCTTATGTGAGTGTGGTTTCGTATCTGTTCGATGCTGCGCTGTGCAGGTTTTCTAAATCTTGCTTCTCTTAGGTTCAACACTAGTTGATGGTATTTGGCATAGGTTTCTAAAAGTTGTTTCCTATTTTCCTTAACTAGTAAGGTTTTTTTACATTTGATAACTTAGGATGACATTTTCAGTGAGCTATTTAGACTTCCAGAACTATCTGAAGGCAGTAGAAGCTGTCTTGGAATTAAGGTTGTAGTTTTCCTTCTCAGATTCATTAGTCATGCAATAAATAGAGTTAAATTTCACCTGCTGCTCTGTCCATAAGGATCTTGTCAGAATCAAGATCTTTTGGAGTCTGCAGCCATGGTTAGCTTTGAATATTCTGTATTTTTTCATATCAATTGATGCTGAAAACTGAGCTTTGAAATTTTGTCACTTATAAAAGCCAAGTATTTGTTCCTCTCCTTTCTGAATTAGTGGCCTAAGAGGACACTAAAGGTCCCTTCTCTTTCATGGTAGCTATCTACATTGAAGGATCTACCTGAAGACTTTATTTTCAAAATTTGTTCCTTTGAGTCATAGAATGGTTATAGTTGGAAGGGACCTTCAAAGATCACCTAGTCCAACCCCCCTGCAAGGAGCAGGGACATCCCTGTCTAGATCAGGTTGCTCAGAGCCTCATCCAGTCATGCTCTGTGCTTGACTCCTTCAGAGATGTGTTTGTTGACGTTTTTTTAGGCATTACTGCTCTTCAGCTTCATGCTGTGCAGTTAGTGATTAAAAGTATCATTAAATCCTAATGATTTGGTCCTTATTCACAAATTTATTCTAAAATGTTTCAGGCAGGTCCTTGTTCATTCATCCCTAGTTTTTTAAAACTCTGGGAAAGTAATCTCTACCACAGACAAATTATTCATTTGGCTTTTGTGCTGTAGCCTTCACATTCTCAAAGGCTCCTTTCATACTTGCTCATTTCTTGGGCTTGCAAACTCTTTTGCAGACTGCCTGCTTCTGATCAATTTGAAGAGATTTTAATGTTCTTTTATATTGCTCCTTAAGCATTTCTTCTGCTTCAGTATGGTACAGATTTAAACTGGGTTATTCATTTTTATTTTTCCTTGTTCTGGCATGAATTGCTGTTATGAAAAGATACAGCTTCACTGTGGAGCACATTTGCGATTTTAAAGTGCTATCATCTTTGTGTATTTCGATTTGCCCATGAGACTGATTAAAATGTGTCCTTTGAGCAACATTTTATCTGGTTAGCTATAGTGCACCCTTTTTAACTGGTACTTTTAAGTAGTTTCATAGCTTTCCTCCTTTCTTTTTTTTCTTTCTTTCTTAAAGAGAGAAATTTGCCTTCAATTTTAAGAAGTTCAATCTAAAAAAGTTCTAGGGTGTACTTCTTTCCATTGCTGACAGCTGAAGTTTTGTTTCCTAGATAAGCCTTTTCACATTAGTGGCTTCCACACTTACACTGTATACTGCCAGTATGTTATACAACTTTCCTAATAAAACTGCAGTGTTAGAGAAGTCCTAATTTGTGGTAGCTGTTAATGAAATACCCACATGCCACTAAGTGTTGGTGTCGCATGTAAAGTCCAGTCTTTGCTGTTCTGGTCTTCTGAAACATCTGGTCAGAAAGGCTGATGAAAAGAGAGGGAATCCATTCTAAACATGATCTACTATTCTGGTTTTACACAGTATAAATGGATACAGTTTACTGGTTTTCGTACATCTGGAGAGAGAGCAAGAATGAAAAAAGCATGCTTGAGACTATGGTGAATATTTAACGTTTCACCTATCTTGTTCTTTAGGTAACAAGGTAATCTTAAGGCACTGTTATTTAAAAGTGGTAAGAGCTTTTCAGTAGAACTAGTTTAACACAGAATTAAAATAGAGTTCGTATTTTAAACTAAAGAACTATCAGTATATTCCATGTGTTTACAAGGCTTATGACTTTACATTTGTCTATATGTGAGATCACTCAGTTGGCGGCATTCTATGCTGAAGGCTCATTTTGAAGAAACTGGTTGGACAGATAGGTCACTTGAGAATACTCTATTCTAAGACTTCTCATGAGTGGTTATAATAAGAAATCTCTCACAAATTAATTTTGGCTTGTTTCCATTCCATCTTCAGGCTTTTTGGAATATAAATATGTCACTTCAGGCATCATTCACCTAATTAATTTTATGATGTAACATGTTAAAGCAGTGAAGCAAAACAAAGGAATTAGTATTAGTCTAGGAATACGAAGTAAGTCTAAATCTGGTAACTTTATTGTTGTAAATTAGCTCATTTACCCTGACCACCACCCTGTGGGACTGTATACTGGGGGCTGTGGAGTTCACTAAGGGGAGGCTGGTTTGTATGAATGCTATCCCCTAAACGAACTTACAGTATTGCAAATCTCCCTTTTATTACTCATTAGAAAAGTGAAGACTAGTGGAAGAAAAATGGCCAGGTTTGCTGGAGAATATTCAAGGGCTAACTGGTTGGCTTACACCGTCACAGATCTGCATTGAGTAGCCTTGTTACAGGCTAAATGACAAGCCAAATTCTGTCATTTTAGAAATTTTTGTACGTATGGTTTGTAACAACAGGGATTATGTGAGAGTTTGTGGGTGAAATAAAGATTGAGGAAAGCTATAATATAACTTTTAACTTGTACATTTCTGTTTATTCTGGCTATTGATTGAAATTTAGGAATGCTGCTTTGGTTTTTCATTGACTAAATCTGCAAGAATGTTAAATTTTTTTTTCATCAAGACTGAAGACAGTCAGGCAGAAGGGGGAATATTTTAATATCTATGTATTTATTCCATGTTCTAGCAGACAGTTGAAAAGGATGATATTTCCTACTTCACTTCCTTTTAGTAAGTTGTTACAAGTATTGAGACTCAATGATCAAAGGAAATGCAGATTAAAAAAGCTGAAGAATGAAATGTACTTTCAGAGTAACATCTGCTAAGCCCTGGACATTTTTCTCTACACATGGCTACACGCTGCAACATTGTTTTGTGTTCTGTGCAAGGGTCTGGCAAGATACAAAAATACCTATTTTTTTATCTCTCTCTTTTCTTTTTTTTTTAATTGGGAACAGTTGTTGGGGGACCACACTGAAAGTCTGGTACTCCCCAAGAATTTTAGTTTTGAGGAGCTTGGCAATATCAGAATTTGTGTGACTACTTCTACTTAGTAACAGATTTGTGATCTCCAGTGTTTTTACTGATTTGTTTTTGAGAATCCAAAGTTTGGATGCAGGTATTAATTCATGTTAGAGTTAGATTTATGACTCTCTCTGGCCTTACATTAATAAATCATACTTACTGATCTTCAGCGGGAAGCTTGGAGGCAATACTCAAGTAATAATGACTACTTGTTCTCCTAGCTGATCTTTTGAGTTGATAGAGGCCTGCATCTTCCTTATTTTCCCTCATGCCTTCCTATAACATTACAGTCACATCCAAGATTCCTGAGTTCATTCAAAGAGCAAAACAGCAGTAGGGTGAGAATATAGGCTGAGTGCCCTTGGACCTCAGAAGCAATGACTGTACATCCAGTGTATTCTAGTTTGAGTCAATGAATGCAGGTAAACACTTCTTACAAAGCTATAGCTTATGAGATGGAGAAATCCTCTTTTTATGGTCATTAGATATCAGATCTATATCGAACATGTGTTGTTAAGACTTTCTACATTTGATTTCAGATGCAACTCACATTGGATTTTTCCACGCATCAATACTCTTGTTTTTCTAAATAAAGGTGAAGGCTGCATGACCTTCACTGACATTCAGTGCTGTCAAGAGGGCCTTTTCTGTTCAGTGGACTTTGATGTAAAGATCAGAGATTTCCTCACATGCTTTGATATTTAAGTTCTACAGCTCTGACTCCATGCATAAATACTGAACATTATAATACTGAAAACGTTCATCCTCTTTCAGATTAAAAAAAAAGTATAGAAGCTGACAACAATGACTTGCCATCTTAAGATTGTGTTGTATGTGCTTACTGTAAGACATAAAATTAATTTAAATCACAACACATTCTAATAAACATATTATAACTTAAATGTACTTTATTAAAGTCATGAGCAGGAGTAATTGGAAATAGGCAGAGTGCTAGGAAGAGCAGTATGCACAAAAGCAGGGGATGAAAAAGTGCTGGGAGTTCCTGCTTTTAGCACTGCCTGGGTTTGGAGACAATAGTTCATGCAGATCCTGACTTTGCGTGTTGTGGTAGCAGGTGAGGTTGTTTTATTTCCTTCTTAGTGGTATATTGCACATTGGAGCAGACGTGGTATGTGGCCTATGATTCAGAGAGTTTTTCAGACTTTCTCTTGTTAAGTGACAGGACTATGTGAAGGTAATTTGTATAAAGGAACTTGGCTTAGGTTTTATTAGTGCTCCTGTCATTGAGTCTCATTACAGATGACACAGGAAGGTGAAATCCCAGCTTCTGTTCGGCCGTATCATGATCTGTGCCATAAAAATAGAAAATTATCTCATGCAGTTTGGAAAGTGAAAGAAAATAAATAGCAGCTCTATAGAAAAATTTCTCTGCAAGCTACTTGAAAAGATTGCTAACTGTAATGCTCTCAGGATTTTAGTAATGGATCCTATTAGGTTCATCACTTCACTATTTTTCCTCCAAGTGTAAACCTAAAATATGAACAACATACTTGATTGGTAAAGTAACCAGAAGGGAATAAAGCCAAGTAAAGCATACAGAAGGATGCAGTCTGTTTCCAGAAATAAGATACTGGTTTCAGGTCCAGTATGGCACAAGCTTTTCAGAGTTGCTGGTGTGCTGCAATATATCACGTTTTTTTTTTTTCCAGACACCCATGGGTTTCCTCAAAACTTCTGGTTTAGACCTTGCTGCCTCTATTCCAATTTGCAGATAGGCTATTGCTTCTAGACATGTTAATCAAAACAAACACAAGTTTAACGTAAGGAAAAATATTTCCTCTGCCTTGTTGCTATCTCTGTAACTGATTAATACTTACAATTTCAGACGGTATTAAGCTGATATTTAAAAATCACAAATTTTTTTCTTTTTCTTTCTTGCATGCCTATGGGCAGCATATTTTAAGAGTTGAGCAGGAAGAGAGAAATTACCGCTGTTGTCATAATTCCATAATGAAGTTAGCAACACCTGGCTTATGCGCTACATACTGTGCAGTCCACAATTTTTAGAAACTCTTTCCTTGAACTATTTGCTCACTTTCTTTGGAAATTGCTAGGAAAAAAGAAAGTGTGCCAATAATTAACCGTAAAACACGGAGAGCTTGAGTATCTGTATTTATGCCATGAGAGATAGGCTGATGGTTTTCCTTTTCGACGAGAATTATGACTATTAACTGAATGCAGCTTCAGTTATCAGACGAATGCTCTGTCTCCATATTTGGATACAGAACTTGGATATGAAATACAAAGATAATGAAAAATAGTGAATATATCATATACCCACTTAAATATCCTATGTATCTAAAACTGCTTCACAACACTATGAGTTACAGTGCTGCTGTCACTTCAGGAGCTGTAAGCGGATACAGCATTTTTTATGCAGTTAGAAACAGCTCCCATGTGACCCTTGGACAGAACCTGATTTATGAGGAAGAAAATATAGATAGGGTACTACCATTGTTGAATTTTTTCTTTTAGAAAATTGTTGCATTTTTCTATTACGTGCAGATGTCATTCCATGTAAACTGTAGCGTGATAGAAGAGCTGCTCTCTCATCTCTCTGGCTTGAGACCTATGGATTAGAATTTGAAAAGGCTGCTCAAATCTAGGTAGCTTTAAAACTTCCAAAACAGAGGTAAGTTACCTGGAGGTCACTAGGATGTCTAAATCGGTATGGTGGGTGGCAAGCATGCTAGCACAAATGTAGGGCAGGTCTTCAGACAGTTTCAGTGAAATTCAATGAAACTCTGCTTGTTTACTTCAGCAATCAGGTCTCCCACTCCTCTCTACAAATGCTGGTTATCATTCTGAGGTTGCTATTCATAACCTAATGTCTAACACAATTTGAGATCCTGTCCTCAGTCTCGCCTCTGTTATCTTAGTAGCTCACCTCACCATTCCTGCTCTCTGCTGTGCTACCAGCTGGCCCCAGCACAGTCTGAAGGACCAGGGTTATATAAAGTTGGGTTATTTATACCATTTCTCACTAATCCTCATGCTGTTAACCTGAACTCATCTTTGATCTTGTTCAGCAGGGTGTTACAAGTTTCCAGCTTGACTCATACAGTTTCTCATGTACTACCTTTGGTTTTCACTTTAAGAAGAATAATCTTTATTCTTCCGTGTAAGTGATCTGTCCTTCCATTGTGGCTTCTGCAGTTCAATTGTGAATCATTCCTTTTTCACCACTTTTTGTTTTTATTCAGAGTAATTGTATTGTTACTGAGTCTGCCTTAAGAAAGTTATTTAATATCTTCCCAATATTTTGTGTAGGTTTGTGTAATGACAGAGAGGAAAAGTCTCTTGCAATTAGCAATCAAAATCTTTAAAATAGTTATGAACTGTGATTTAAGTGCCTTTGTTTTTATTCTGTTAGACTTTTGCATAGTTGATATGTGGTTTTATTGCCTTGAGACTTGAGTAGGACTACTTGAGAGGATCTTGCGCAAAATTCAGCAGTGCAAAATGCTGTTGCCATTTTCTTGTGGAAAAATAAATTGGAAGTGAATATTTCATGTATTGAAAAGGCAGTGGAGAGGAATTGCTTTTCCTTCCAAGTAAATTATTTTCA
The DNA here is from genome assembly GCA_011801015.1 of Ardeotis arabs. NCBI lineage: Eukaryota > Metazoa > Chordata > Aves > Otidiformes > Otididae > Ardeotis > Ardeotis arabs. The sequence continues at coordinate 10,503 of JAAGAY010147940.1, forward strand.
GTTCCCAGATTTCAAAGCTCCAAGTAAGAGTATCATAGGGATCATCTATTTGCTTATGCTCCCAGCTGCCTTTCAGATCCACTCTGGCAGAATTTTTCATGCTAGATTCTATACATTGCATATTTTGAAGTAAATTAAAATAAGGATTTTTAGGGTAGGGTTTTTCAGAAATGTTCAAACTGGATTCTTTTCAGTCTTTCTGAAATTAAAGTTCTACTGTTGATGTCAATAGAGCAAAATTTGGCCAGTGCTGAATAGTTTGTAAATCCCACTGCTGGTTACTAACAGCAAAATCATTGGTATTCCTGAATCTCTTCAGGCGGCAGAGTGTGTTTGGTTCAGCCAAGTAATTTGGATTGGCCACACTGAAACTGTTGATAATGTAATTCTGTACTTATATCATGAAGCCAAGAGGAAAAATTAATTTATTATCCTGTAGGCACTGAATAAAATGTAAAACACAGATGTAGTTGTAGACTGCCTTTCAAGAAGCCTTAGTTTGTGCCCTCTGTATCATCAAATAGAGTGCATGATACAAGCAGTCTTGCAAGTATGAGCTATTTTAGTAGGTAGGAGCTTGATTTGAGGTAATTGTTTTTCTTACTCATGATGCAGTTCTTTTAAGAACCTGAGCTAGTCCTATGTAACACTTCCCTCCCTGCTTGAACTTTGCTTCCTAAAATACAGCTCTAGAGGCAGAGTCACTATTTACAGTTCATACTCACAGTCTGTGACACACTACAGGGCCAACCTGTAAATCAAAGCAGTCATCAAGGTAAAGAACTTTAGGAAAAGATGAGTTTCATACAGAGAATGGTGTAGAAGACTTGATTTAGAATACAAGGCCAGTCTCAGTTTGCTGTGTGCATGCTTTAATGTGACTGTGGTAGCATTAGTAAAATGGCAAAATTAGTAAAATCATATTTAAACAATGTGTCATTAAACAGTAATTAAAAAGCAACTAGAACATAGAATTAAAATAATGAAATAAATCTGCTTACAAAATGATAGCTTGAGGGAATACCATGACATAAAGAGAAGGAAAACAGCCATCACATACAAGGGTGTTGTAGTTCTGATTTTATTTTGAAACTGGAAAGCTACTGCAAATTTGATTTAAGTTTTTCTGGCATGGACTGAAGAAAAGTGTAGAAATGGTTGTGTGAATGCTTCTGAAGAATGAAAGTAGAAAGTGAAGATGCAGTGGTTTGTTTCACACATTGTTCAGGAACCCTGAGAGCTGGGTTTGGTTGCTCTGGTTTGGTTCAATAACCACTGCAAACTGAATGCTCCCTACTGTGGAAGTCTGTTTCTTTGGTCCCCTAAAAACATTAACTGAGGGTAAAAAAGGGAAAACTTCAAGCTAGAGAGATGTTAAATAGTTTGTGACAACATAAGCTCAGTAGTCTGTTTCACCAACAAATTATTGATGTATGACGAAGTACAAAATCAAAGTCAACATGAGAATTAGTTGGTGACAAAAACTTATCCAGAGCTGATATAAAATTGTCAAGAACAGAACAAAACATAGACATTTTGTAAAACTCAGTATGTCTAAACTGCATCAAAGCTAAACTAGTCTTTCCTCTTGTTTGATAGTTTATATATCAAACCCAGAAGCATTTGACACACCTTTCACATTTCTCATGTATAATTTAGCAAGAGGTGGGATATTCATTACAAGGCATTGGTTATTAGTGTCTGTAGATGGATAGCTTAGGAGTCTGAAATATACTTGGTTTACAATCATAATCTACTAAAAAGATGCCTAAAAGAGAAGCCATATGACTAAGTGTATTGCATAACAACTCAGTAATGTTGCTTTAAAAGCTCACTTATCTTTTTAACCTTAGATAGTTTTCCCCCCAATGAATTGTATGCAGGCAGCTTGTCCAGAAAAGGAATTGTTGATTTACATTATTGCTGTTAATTCAGCTGAAAAAAACAAGGGTTATATCACCTCTGCTTGTTAGAAAAGCAGTGTTCAAATTCAGTGAGAACAACTTCCAGTTTTCAAATGCAGTTGGTTTTGCCGACTGCATGCTTTCAGCCCTCATCTAACTAAAACCAGAACCGTCTGAGATCACAGACTGTGGCTCTTTGCTCCTTGTTCAACTATAGCTCTGCTGAATGCAATGCTGAACACAAAAAACTTACCACGTTTGCTTGCTGCTTTTGATTCCAAACTGTTTGGAGCAGGTCTGCTTATATAAACATGCATACAGAAACCATCAGCGCCAGGGATGGACGGCTACCCAAGATTAATCAGAACAGAGACAGGCGACTTGTCGAGAATGTAGGTCTCAGCAGGCCCAGCTTCTGTGGGGCATGATGTCTTCAGGAAAGAGTTAGGAGAGCTAGGAGGAAAGTAATGGAAATGGATGGGTCCTCATTACATTTTGCATACCTGTGAAAGTACACTCTCAGACTTTTGTAGGGCAGGAGAAGGGTACAGTTCCCTCACTCAGGAGTTCATTTTCTTTTCTCTATCTGGAGCTGCGAATCTACAAACGAGCCTAGAGGGATGTGATCAGCGCAGTGTAAAGAAGGTCACTGTAATTTCCATCCTTGTTGTGGCAGCAGACAGGAACATGGTAAATAAGTCTATAGGGAACACCATAAAATTGCTTTTAGACTTCTTGCAGTATGCAAGTTAATCTACTTAGACCTAATTTTGTGGAGCAGTTTGTGCCACGAAGCCTGGCTATATCCTAAGGGACTTGGTTCTATATAGTGCTGGGCATCCGGCAGCAGTGCAGGATATATAGTATTAGTGATTTTATAATAATAATAATTTTGATTTTCTGCAACTGTTTCAAATAATTGGAATTGTGTGTGAAGCAATAAGAACAAATATGTCTCCTTATAATCATACTTCTACAAATAACTGTTTTTACTGTATTGAGACAATGAGTTCCTTCTTGTGCTACCCATTACCTCATCGTACCCACTGTACAATAGCCAAACACCTTGGCTACCCAAGGACAAAGGTGCCATTTTGTTTAAAAGTGTACTTGTGCCAAATTTATTCAGGGCTTCTTAACTGAACAGATTCTCTGCATATGGTAACAGACCTGCATTTTACCCAGTGATAGCTTATAGCAAGTTTACTGGGATTCACAGCAACATGAAAAAAGCTTCCGTAAGTCCCCAAAATGATAAAATTCTATTGAACTGCCATATATAGGTTTCTGAAACCTAGTGATCTGTAACAAAAAGGCTTTTTGTCTTGTGAAGGAAAGTTGGTAAGATGAGAGCTGAGAAAAGACTACTGGCTTTCTCCTCTTTGCCTTTATTTTGTAATTTAAAAAAAATCTAATAGCTAAGACATTTGCTAAATAGTTGCTGGTAATAACCATATCAATCTCATTTTAGAATCACTGCAGATTTATGTCAGACCCTGGTCATTCTTTTGTCATGGAAACAGGTAGCTCCTGCACTGTTTTGTACTCATCTAATCTTTCAGCATACTGGGAAAAAGCATACAGGACATTGTCAGAATAATTTTTGAAGAGGTTTTGAAATCATTAGGCTATAATCTTTCACTTCCGGTATGCAAGACTGTACTGACCTACACTCTTACTTATTCTTTCCTACTTGTGCAACATTTAGCCAGGAAACGGAAAGAGCACCACTGAGCTTTCCTTCTTGTTCCAGCATGAGAGCAGGAAACTTAATGCCCCCATACAGTAACACTTAAGATGATTTTCAGCTGGTATTAAAACACCAAGAGACAAAAGTAACTGAATGGAAGGTGTCAAAAAATCATACCTGCAAGGCCTTTTGTTACTAGAAAATAGGTCAATTTGTGCTATTTTTTAGGCTGCTTGTGACCTTTCTGGTAAAAATCTTATTGTCTTGGCAATAGTCAAATTACAGTTCTATTAAAAAAAAAAACAAACACCTGGGTACATTTGCTGTTAGAATGCTTAGATGGAGGACAAAAATCTCCCTGAATGCTTGATTGAATAAAACATATCTGGTCCGCATTTGTGTTCCCAGTGATCGATTGTTCTGGTTTAGCAGCTCTGCAGGCTGCATACAAATTCAGGGTACCAGAGGCCCTTTTCAATAAGCACGCCAATTCACTTAAGCTGCCTAAACTTCTTGTACCTTTTCAACATTCCTAATTTAAACTGGCAGTGGTTGTGAATGGTATCAGGTTGTCACTAGAGAAAAGAACCGTTCCTTTTGTTCCCAGAACTAGTACAGTGTGAGCTTTCTCATCCGGCAGCACAGGACGACCACGATGAAGAGGAGGGAAAAGTTCCCATTCTTCATCTAAAGCAAGAGCCACAAAGGATGACTGATTTTATAACTCAGCACTAGACTTAACAGAGGAGTTGCTGCTGAATTCTATGGATATCAGTTTAGGCTGGTAATCCCTAAATTTTTGCCAGGAGGACAGTCAGAGTAACAAAAAACCAATAGATCAGTACACAGTGTTCACCTTGCTTAGTTATATGTAGATAATTCTTGACCTTGTGCTCCCTAGAGGAGGTAGTAACACTACGTGAATCTTCCTGTTCTCATGTGCCTTTTTATGAACCAAGTAATCTGATTTATATATTTATTTTAAATATGGAAAGTAAAATATCCCACAGTACCTTAATCTGCTGCTAAAGAGTAATTAATTTACACTTGAAGCATCTTACATTAATAATGTAATCAAGATCAAGATGGCCAAACAAGTGCATTCTGAAGTTCTTGCTGTTAGAGCAATCAAATTCCACAAATCTGTTGTCAAGGTTTCTTTGTTTTACTTACCTAGAAACATTTCAGTCCCACTAATTATCACGTTGCAAAACCTTGCTACCCTGCCATTCAACAAAATGCCTTCATCTCTGAGTGGAAAAAAAAACCCCAAACCTATTTCTGCTTCTGATATGCCAACCAGAAAAAGCTCTGTCCCAAAAGTGCCCCAAATGGCTAGGTGGCCATAACGCTCGGTAAGGGTGTGAAGTGGGTGTTTGGTTGCCAGCATGATGATAGCAGCACACTGAACGCGCTGTTCCACCAGGCTTCTTGAAAGCTTCTGGTTGTAGTGCTGAAGGCAGTTTGCTTGAATAAAAATCTCATTGAGCACCAGTTTGAAGAGGGAGTGGTTTCAGCAACTGCTACTGAGATAATTAATCTAATTTTGGTCTAAACCATTGCTTGTCCCAGTAAGGAAACAGGTTTCCTGCACCTCCTCACATGAAACAAGTTCTTTATGCAGCTCCTTCTTAGCTGGTACATAACCTCCCTGTGTCACCCCATCTCCCTTCCCAGAGCTATCTCTGCGGGTGTCTACCCCAGTCTCTCTCCCCTTTTAACATGATGCTTCACCTTCATCATCATCATCATCTCCAGCAAGGCTCCAGCAGAGAAGGGAAGGTCAGTAGCAGATTGGGTTAAATTCTCTTCCCTCTGAAATGTTAGTGTTCCATACCCCTGACAGGTCTTCTTCCTGCTACTCACCTTCATAGAATCATAGAACAGTTTGGGTTGGAAGGGACCTTTAAAGGTCATCTAGTCCAACCCCCCTGCAAGGAGCAGGGACATCTCCAACAAGATCAGGTTGCTCAGAGCCCCATCCAACCTGGCCTTGAATGTTTCCAGGGCATCCATCACCTCTCTGGGCAACCTGTGCCAGTGTTCTACCAACACTGTGTTCATCCCTCATTCCAGTATTCATCCCTCCTCTTCACCTGCTGATAGAGACAGGGGAATCCATAATCCTGCTGCTCAAGGTACAGAACACTTTTGAAATAAGCAGTGCACTACAGCCCATACATATTTTTAAAAACATGGACCTATTGCACTTTTTACAAGCTGGTTGTAAATTGTTTTATTGTTTACCGATGCGATTGTGTATTTTTCACATAGGCTCGCTCGGCAAAGGAATGTTCCTATTTAAGTCTCTTGGCAAACTGAAGCAAAAACCTGTCTTGCAAAATCACTTCTCTTCACATTAGAGAACTGCTTTTTATTCTTATTTGTGGACTTTGGATCAGAAACCCTCTGCGTTGTATGTGTTCCCCAATGACTGCTGTGTAATTAGGCCCTGATGCTTCAGCAGAAGAATGCTTCCCAGCCCACTGCCGGAGCGGCACATTCTCCAGTGCACCTGCACAACACTTCCAGATAAGGCTGCGCTCATCGGCACCCGGAGGAATGCGCTGCAGATCAGCGGTGAGTCGCCAGCACAGTGGCTCCACTGTGTCCCCAGTTAAGCTGTAACCAATATATAAACAGGGAAAAAAGCCCACTTTTTGTTTGTAACAAGCAGTGCATAGAGTTAGAGTTGATTAGATTTGTATTTTGAAAAGAGCACATTTCGGGGGCTTTCAAACATTTGGATTTGTTTCAGATCCTGCTATGGTGGAGAAAGTTTGCCAATCTAAGTCCAAGAATTCTTACAGTTACTAGGTTTTTTTTTTTCTTCTATAACCTGCAACTATTCTCACAGGGAAGACCAAAATAATAGTTTCCTCCCTTTTTTAAATTTAGGGAACACTTATAACCACTCCTTCAAAAGTCTTGTATTTTTTTCTAGCACTTTCTTTTGAGTATGGGTTGTAATTACTTGTCATACATTAACAGTTATCAGGTGAGATCCAAGCCACATTCTGCTGAATTCTGCACACACTTGGTGTGCTCAGGCAGTCTGCACTTTGGTAAGCTATCCAAGTAAAACATACTAATAGGAGGAGAGAAGTACTTTTCTTACCCAAATACAGGTCGTTGCAGAATCCCACAGACCAGTATTTTGGCCGACACGATTCAATGGAGCTGAATCATTATCTGTGCTAACTGCTGCTCCTCACGCTCCCTGTTATACCATGGATCTTCATCTGATGGTACAGGTGATAGACCCACACCTAGGAAGGCAATTGGTATCCATGGCTCCCTTCATTTAGACAAGACTGGCTGATCAAGACAGATTTTCCTAGGAAGCCTAGATTATTCCTTGATGTTATTTTTCTCAGACATTCCATACACCTCTAGCTGAATGGTTACCAAGAAATTGGGGCAGAGTAAGAGCCAGAATGGGCCCGGCTGACTGATGTCACAGCTGACGGATGGCGTGGCTCTGTCAGCAGGTTGTGCGAGGTGTAATGCTCCTTTCTTCTATGCCCTGCAGCGCTAGAGAATATGCAGAACAGACTGAAACATCATCTTGTCAAGGCAAAAAGCTATACATAGGAGCTTTTTTTAAAATCACAGCCTATAAATTGCTTTTTCCCCCTTCCAATATCTTAAAAACAGATAAGCTCTTACTGAATAGCTTTCATATAATCTTTAGCTTCTGCTCTCCAAAAAGACAAACAACAGAGCACTGGGGCAGTGTCACTGTGAATGGACCGTATCTCCCAGTGACTTGAAGAGCTTTCCTGACTAAAGATGTTTTCCTGACTCAAGTCCAGACCTGTGATAATGCAGCCTCTTTTGCAGCCACTTTTACAGTGTTATTTGAGTAGTTCTGGAGTCTTGAACGTATTTATCTCCTCTGTGACAGAGAGAGGCTGCACACAATTTGCCCAGTTACACAACAGAGCTGTGGCAGTGAGAGAATCAGACTAGAATCTCAGAAATCACAGACTATCAAAACATTCTTGACCTTGTTAATGTTTTACTAATGGAGTGGATGCATTTTTGTGTCCTTTTTTTTTTTTCCTCCTTTTTTTTTTCCTTTTGTTTATGTTCCCAGGTGTCTATCACACTTTGTTTGAGAATGTGTAGACTTCAAATCACAACTCGAGTTAAATCCTTGGCCATTTTTAGCTGCTTGTTGCTAGTACCGAAGTATCGTTTGATGGGTTCTGCAATTATTTAATTGTTACCCTTTCACACGAGGTGAAGGGAGACAATGGAACATGCTGTTTTCAGAATGTTATTCCCAAGATTTCGCAAGAGCCAGCCTCTGACCCAGGCTGCGTCTCCACCTTGGCAGGATGCACTTTTGCGTGGGCTGACCTATACAGGACTCCCACTGTGACACGATCTTGAGGTCACCACCACTGCGGTCTCGGAACATCCAGCTCTGCATAAATTACAGCTCACAAACCTTTCATCTGGCATATACATCACTGCCACAACAATGGGTTCACGGTGATATTAGCAGCAGCGGAGATGGTCATAAATGTGACACAGCCTATGTGCTACATGCCCTTAACAGTGGCACCAGTTCCCACCAGGGACGCTGTTGAGAGCCTTAGGGTTCTTTTAAAAGGTTAATGAGGGAAGGGAGACTCCAGTATTGCAACTGAATTTCAGAGTAAACCCTATCAGATTACTCATAGTTCTCCTCTTATTGGGGGTGTGGGGGTGTAATTGAAGCGTTTCTCCAAAACCAGCTATGCCCTACTGCATTATTCATGGATATAAACTGGCTTACTTGAGCCTGAAAGACATGTAGGAGGAAAACCTGGTTCAGCTTGTTCACAGCATGAGACGACCTTAATTTCTAACAGTCACTGTGGCTGCTGAGTGGTGAAACTCTGCATGGTCACAGGGCACTCACACGGGTGTCCGCAGGGCGATGCTCAGGTATTCTTCATTTCTGGAAGAGGTGAAATAAAAAAAAAAAATCCAAGCCTTTAGGTAAGGGCCTGTCTTTAAGGACACAGTGAGAGACAGGAGAGTTATGTACTAATCATTTTAACTTCTGATATCTGCCATGTGGGCAGTTTGAATTTTCTGTCTTTAAGAAGTATTTATAGTGCACATCCTAGTAAGATCCAGCTTCCCTCAGTTTTAAAGACTTGCTATCTTCTTCAGTAGCTCAGAGATGGGAAATGCAAGGGCAGATCCAGCTCAGAGCTCTGGCTGATTCGTGTCCAGCCCTGAGATGCAGTCAGCTTACAGACCACTACCGCAGCTTGCTTTATTTGAGTCCTCTCTGGAAGATGGCCCTGGGCGAACTAGAGACAAGGCCAATTTGAAAGTGCAAAAGCTCTGAAAAGGTGCTTCTACAGATTTTCTTTCCTGAGCTTGGCTAGAAGAGCCCAGGGAGGAAGGAGGGGACACATGCAGCAAGTATGGTCTCTGTCTGGGTTACTAGTATTGTTAGGGAGAAAAAAGAAATCTGTCTTCTAATTTACTTGTTATGCTTGCTTTGTTTACTTATTTGCACTTCATTTTCTCGATCTGGGCAGAGGAAGGGATTTCTCCTTTTTCATTCATGTTATTAGTGACAGCATTCTCAGACGTCCATCTTCAAAGTGTAATATTTATTCATTTAAAAATAAGTGCTTTTAAAATAAAATAGAAGTTATTAATACCTATTTTTATTTTCCTCAGGGTTTAAATATTAAACAAAGTTGGACTAAATAATACCCTTTAGACAATGAAGCCCCTGCAAATATCTCTTTATTTTATGTACTTGTACCCAAAGACTCAGTGATGTGGCAGTCAATAGATACACAAATCTATTTCCACTTTCCCTGTAGTTAAATAAACTTTTAAAGCAAATGCTCCATTAGCTCCTGACCATCAATCTTAACGTAATAATGGAGCTGTTTAAAGCCAGATAGGCTTTTCCCCCCTATTCTATTAAAATATTTACATTGTAATAACTCAGTAGGTTTTTTTTCTAAATGGAAGGCCTGTAAGTGGGTGAAAGTATTTTAAAGCAGGGTGAGACTGAAAGAACGTGACATGTTATTGAATTAAGGGCCTTAGAAGGTGAGGGCTGTGCAGTCATAAATTCCAGGAATGCGGATGTGACTCTCTGAATGTGTATATGAAGTTGACAGAGTTTGACAGCTACCATCTGTGAACAATAATGTATAGAGAATGATGCAGGCTGGAATGTACCTATCAGGCTCTCAGGACTATAACAATTTACTACTCATTATCAGCGACCGTGGTCATGATTAGCTGCAGGGGTTGGAATGAAACTTGGAAATTATGAGAACAAAGTTCCCCTTGTTAAAGCAGAGTAATTAGTTTAATACATATGAGGAGAAAACGGGCAGGGGACTTCCTTCCCCCCCACCCCCACCTCACCCCACAACCTTTTATTAAGTGTTTACCATCCAGGCCCAGCTCAGGAACACTGAAAAACTACACAGAGAAAATGGATAGACTGTTACTTCTTTCCACATCACTTGAAATATGAGAATATGGCTATTTTGTATTCATGCCCTTAACTATTCCGGGGCTTTCCACAACTCTACAGTCTTTCCAGCAGAGAATGGCAGAGACGGAATTACGTGATAACTGTGTTTATGCTACATCTGTTGATCAAAGCTGATTTCTTGTGGTCTGTACTTTTCTGTGTTCCATCAGAGCACATCATTTTGAGCCATAGCATCTTGTAAATAAATCTCTATTTCAAGAAAGAGGTCTTTGCTGTTTTCTTGATAGCGTGTATTACAAACAAATCTGTGTTTTCCCACAGGTTTATATTTTTTCTTGGTAAACACCATCATATACAGTGCAGCTTGAGCACAGAGAAATATTTTGAATTCTCATTTAAGGTTGCTTCAGTACACTGTCTGTCAAGACCAAGACCCAGCTTATTGCTTAGCACAAGCTGGCATGGGTCAGTCCTACTTGAAATTGTGTTTATACAAGCTGCGAATCTGTCCCAGAAACTCAAGGAAATTATTAGATAAGAAACAGAAAACATACTGTCTCCATAATGCATATGTCAATGTCCACAATAATATATATTTCCATTCTTTTCCTGCAAGCATTTGCTTTTCTTACAAAATGACACCCATCTCAGCCTACACACATTAGTCAACAGCAAACTCTGACAGCAGTTTTAGCTCCGACAACAAGGTGCCCAAATTTCTAGGAAGGGCATTTGACTTTGAAAAATATCCAGCAAAAACAACACATAGAAAGAGAGAAACAGCAGGAAGTCTATTGAGCAAGAAAGATGCCATCCATCCTCTTTTAATTGAAAGAGAAAGGTTAAGGTTGGTTTAAAAAGAATGTGTGAGCAGACAAGAAAAGTATAGTAAGCAGTTCCTGTGATAGATGGTTTAAATTTAGTTGTTCCTGCCTGGGGTGGGGGTAGTGGGGTTGGACTATATGACCTTGTTGGGTCCCTTTTACTCCTGTTAAAATAGGAAGAGACAAGAGATGAGGATATTTCTCAACTGGAAAGATTGTCTGTTTTTTTCACGGTCTGCTTTAGAAAAACACACACCAGTGAGGTTATCAACAGAAAGCCATGAATACAGATGTGCTGCACCCATGTAAGGTGACTGACTTACACAGACGTGACTTAAACCTGTGTCTGTCACAGTCACAGACATGCACCTTATCTCTTGGATAAGCTACCCTACCTCAAGTTTGGGGTTGGCACATTTCTAGTATCTAGGTTAGCTTGGCATTTTCTGCATCGAGATGACTGCAGGCTAAACACACCATTGCAATGGCAAACAGCTGGAACAAGTGGGATACGGGAAGTCTCTTTTCTCTCATGTTCCTCAACTTGATTGGAAATTGTACTTACACCAGTTAATACATGCCTTACTGCCTTACTAGCAGATCAGGATCTTCTTCCTGATCAGATAATTTTCAACTAAATAAAATGGAAAGAAATAAGTTTAACATTTTCGTCAGCATTTTAATTTTTTTTTTCTATGGAAACAGTTTATATTTCAGTGGAGAAAAAAAAAATTCCAACTAGCTCTAACTAGTGATGTATAAAAGTGCAGTTCCTGAAGGGAATGAACATGCAGGTGACTCTGGTATTGGTGTGGAAAGGGACAAGGAGTGGAACTCAGTGTTGCAGTGAGTTATGCTGACAGTGATAAACTTGGGTTTGATCTTGTACAATTGTCAGGTAAGTGACAGCCACTGAACTGGCAAAGCATGGACACAGCAAGCTGCCACTCCTGGTGCCACTGATGTGCCATTTTGTGTATTTTCTTGTTCAGAGCCTGTTCAGGTGCCTGTTAACCCCAATTGGTGCCATCCGCCCTGCTCTTCCACTTACACTAAGTCCCCCCTACTGCTTTGCCCTATTTGCACAGCACCTGCCACAGTGCAAATAACAGCCTTAATGATGATTGTTTAAAAATAAGTTAAACAATAGGCAGGAGATATTCTGGTCAGTACTCACTAGGCTGGATTTGAGATAGTCTAAAGACAAACAGTTTCACCGACCATTTCGGGTTCTGTTGTATCCAATCATTGCCCCAGTGGTTTGGTATTCGGACATCACCCATAGAGATATAAGCTGCCAAATATCCAATAATGAGTACTACTCAGGGGCCTAGATGGGTCTTACTGTTCTGAAAACTTTCCTCCCTGCAGATCTTCCTTAACAAGTCTTGTTCTTTTGGTATCACAGTTAAGATGGATACAGCATGTAAAATGAACCTTCTGCTCACTGTCTGTGATACTGTTTGATGTTGCATGCAATCAGGTTTGTCCCTAGCCAGTTCAGATTTCACTTGGGGGAGGGGGAGCTCCACGAATTAGGCATCATTATCATTCGTGTCTGCTGCCTGTAAGACAGAAAACACGCCTACACAACACAAGATGGACTGACTCAGGCTGGAGCACAAACTAGCAATGCAAACACAAACTGCCCAGGACTCCGTATGGATGTCACAGACACATGCTGGTGTGGAAAGCCCTTTCTACCTGCTATGTTTTTACTGCTATTGTTATCTCTAATAGCAAGATAAAAGCTTGTTGAGGTCTACCACGTTATTTTGTGTCCTTTATTTTGCTGTGTAGACATTTCCAAAGGCATCAAAGCCTTGAGACTATAGCAGCCTGTAAAAGAGAACCATTTGCTAAGCCTGCCTGTCTAATGCAGGCAATCTACTGCATTCCTTCAAAGCAGTAAAGAAAATAGCATCGGGACTGAAATTACCTGTAATTTTCCTCCTAGCATTTTGTAACTATAGTATTACTACATTATTTTACCTCTCTCTTTTATGTGGGGGCAGTTTCTGAGGCTTTGGGATCACATTTCTCTAAAAAGTCTTTCTTTATATGCTTTAAAACTTCAGCACTACATCAAAGTTGGTAGAGCAGCTACCAAAGACTTTAATACTAAGTTACAAGTATTTCTTACCTTTACCAGTGTTTTTTCCTCCCCACATCCCCATAAGCCAGCAGAGCAGTGAGACCTCATTCCCTGCTTTTGCTGCTTGCCCATTTTAAAATCTGCCGTCAGCCGGGAATTCATCTTACAAGTTCCCCCAGCTCCTAGTTCTCCTTTGCATTCAAGCTGTCTCGTAGTGATTAACCAACCTACAAACACAGCAGGAGTTACTACCAATAATGGGTCTAACCTAAAAAGATGGTAATCTCAAAGGGGTTTGTGGCTACTTCAAGTAGCAAGTTCAACCTCAACAGCTTCCAGAGCTAACACATTAATTTCTGTAATGTGGTTTTGAGACATTGTTGGGTTGTTGGGATTTTTAACCTGCTTTATTGCTTTGGATTAAGCAATAAGTTTCTGAAGACATTTTCAAAATGTGCAACATTGCCCCAACTCAGCAACAACTAAGCAACAAAATTTTCATAGATTTTCAATATTCCATGCTTTTATTTGCCTCTGTATTCCCATGACACTAAGCTGTAGATCTCACAGGACAAGTTTTAAAAGATTGGCTACCTTATTGTTGCCTGTCCTTGCAAAATGTTTACTTTTAGTTTTACTGGAGCGTAATCTTCCTTTCCACTGAACACAGCTTTTAAAAACATTTTTATTTACGTCCAAGATCTGATATAAAACTTAATCTTTTTGCAGGGTTCTAATATGCTGAGCATTGTACTGATATTTGGAAAGAAGTGCATACATCTTTTATTCTGTATAACTTTTATCTTGTTTAACTGAATTATTTTTAACATGGCATTTCTCAGGTTTCAGGTAGAATGCAGACTTTAGAGTACAAGCGTCGTGGTTCCTATGGGGTTAATGTCACTAGACATCCCTGGGTACCCAGAAAATGGATTCAAGAGTAAAAACCTGGTGCTGTTCTTTTAATGAGAAATTTGATAATGAAAAACAAAGCATCAGCCTACAAAAATTGGCTGGAACAGCATTAAACATCTGTTGCAGACAGGCCAGCATTAGCAGCAAGCCTAGGGTCCAGGGCACATGTAGGCATGTTGCCCCATCCCCATATCCTGGCTGCTGGGTCCCTGCTTATCAATTAAGAGGTAATTGAACTTGACCTTCACTCCCTCTCTGCGCATTTCAGAGGTCTGGATCACTATCAGTCTCTATCTCCTCTATCAAAAGCAGAGCCAGCAGGAGGGGAGAAAATGAATGCCACCAAATGCACGCACTTGCCCATGACCTTAACAAATTCAGCCACCTCCCCCAAGCTGATTATTGTTAGGCTGTCCTGCTGCTGAGTTGGCAATTTTTGAGCCCCAATTCAGAAGACTGCAGAGCTTACCTGTGATTGTACTGGTTAGAGAACAGGACTGGTCTGTGAAACTATCAGGTCTTTGGCCTGCACCTTTTTTCACCTAGCACAGGAGGGCTCCAGGGGAGCTCTGAACAGTTGCCACGGTGCATATGACTCGCTATAATAACAAAGGTTGACTTGGGCTTGCTTCCAGTCTGTGCTCTAACGAGAGACAGGAAGTTACATTCAACAGGATAACAGCCCCTACCTCTCCAGCTAGAAGTATTAATGAATCACTGGTTTGTCTCTGCTCAGATGGGATACGGCATTCTAGCAACAGTCATTGGATTGGTCTACTTGAGAAACCTTTTATTTTTCAAGAGGGATTTGTTCATGTTAATTATTCTCAGAGCTGGGATGGAAATATTCAGCACTTAAAATCCTCTTACAACTCAGAGTGAGCAAATGCCAATAGTCATCAAGTAAATTTAGATTGAAGACCACTATATTTCATAAAATAACAAGTACAGTTGTTTCCTTATTTTTTTTTTTTTTAGTCTGAATATTTAGTACTATAAAAGATTGGATAAAAAGATGTAAGCTCTTCTGGAAACAGACTTGAGCCAAAGCCTCCTTCCTTCAGCTGAATGCCCGTATTAGTGGATGACATAGAGAGGTGCTTTCTTGTGTGTTCTCTCTCTCTCTGGCCCTCTGAAGTGTGTTTCTTTTCTGTTCTATCACTCTGCTTTGAGAGAAGAGGCAGGGAATACCCTGTCTCCATAGAAATATCCAGTCCGGTGGCTGGAGGAGACTCCTGGAGGGGACAAGATACATCTTTGAATCATCTTAGGCTGAGGAGAACACTGAATGTAGGTCTCCTGCTTTCCGGAGGAGCACTTCAACCTCTAGGCAGTTGTGGGCAGCCATAGGCAGTCTCCATCACTCTGCCCTCTGAAGAGAAAAAAATGAGCTGCACATTTGCACCCAAAGAATTGACCTGTGTCTTTGAGCATCACCATCCCTAAGTGTCTTAGTAAAGCTGGGTCTAAGAAACTTCACAGCATCAGTGAGCATGCAACTGAGATCATCAGCGACCTTTATGGACATGACAAACAGACTGGTTTGGTATAAAAGCATCATCCCTCCTACTGACTCTGGCTCATAACAAAACCCCTGTGAAGCTCTGTGGGCCACAGACAGTTCTGTGGAGGTCCTCCTGAAGCTACTTTGGCCATCCCCCAGGAGAGGAGCACCACTGACACAACAGAGGGGTCAGAATCTCCAGGCTTTTCACCTCATCCTTGATTCAGCCATTGATGGGTGGCTCTGCCATCTTGCCAAGTGGATAGAAGTTAATCCCTGCTAGGGAATCATGGGATTTCACTCCCAGAAAGCTCCCTCAACTTTCATCCTTTGCCAGCACAACCTGGCCTCGCTTGCGTACTGAAAGCACCTGCAAATTTTTTTGCAAGCCACCATTTTACTAACAATGCACCACACCTTGATAGTGGTCTTCATCCACCCACCTTAGAACACTTGATGATGATGGGAAAAATTATTGCCTCATTCCAGAGATGGGGAAAATGAGGAACCAGGCAATTCAGCTTGCTTTTGATATAATTCAGAACAGGAAGCAGTATAGCATTACAGCAAACAACCAGGTGAATGTTTCAATATTTATGATCTGTTGGAGAGGGCTAACTACATGTTTTATAGCTAGGTGAACAGCAGAGTGTGTTCTAGAAATGCACACTCTGTGGCCACAATTTATACACCCTGAAATATCTACCAGCAGACTTGGAGGATGGGAAGGGAGAAGAGAGGGGAAGGAAAATGGGAAAGAAGCTTCTTGAACTGTGCATAAAGTTCTTGTGCTTTCTTGATTTTCCTGCAATCAGGAAATCAGCTACATGCACCATTTCCTAATAATATTTTTGTGTGCAACATATTTCCTCTTGGTAAAACTCTGAACACAAAAGCAAGTATGCAGAAGGGCATCAGGAGGAGGCCGAAGAAACCTCCCACAGCAATGGGGCTGATCCAAGAGCTCACATGGTTCTTGTATCAGTGGTCGTCTTTGGGGTTTCCTGCAGAGTCCCGCTAATCTTACTCTGGCTTTCTCAAAAAACCAGTATGTTTCACAAAAACACAGCCTGCTAGTACTTGATACAGCACATATCACTTCCATTTGTCTCCTTGAAAGATATTGTATGTCTTTACCTGCAGTTTATCTTCTCCACGGGCTGACGTATGTCTGAGCTCAGAGGAGTTTGCCTTAGCTGTGACTACAGCATATGCTAGTTGAGTCTGCTCTTTCTTCCCAAAGGGCTGCAAGGCAGGACAAGTCAGCTGGATTTGGCAGGTGAAAAAAAGTCTTTTGCTGACTGTAAGAAAAACAACTGCTCCATGATTTTGACGCTGTTGCTGGATCGCACGGTGAATCAGTGTACGTCCCTTACTGCTTCACAACAGCTCTGCTTTTGAGAGCATAGCCTTGCAGCGGAGCCAAAAACAACCTTCATAGTGTCTGGATTTTTCTCTTGTAGCTACGCTTAATTTTTCTAGACGTGAAGTATATGTCCTCCAGTAATATGTGATGAAACATAAATTGTATGTGTTCTGTATCCAGCCTTTTGGCCCGCGCTGGCAGTCTCTCCCTGGGAGCCTCAACAGCCCCACACACCCGTGATGCTTACGTTTTCACATACATCCCCCAGCAAAGCCACGCTGGAAGCCACAAATTTCACTCACAAGCAACCAACAGTTTCTTGCATGATAACAGACCTTTATGGCAATTAGCCAGGAGAAAATATGTGAAAAGACATTGAGGGGAAAAAAGCCTAACAAAACAAAACAGAAAAGGCCTTGTGAGAGCAAACAGACTAACTTGTGCTGAGAGCCAGGGCTTCTTGGCCTCAGACCCAGGCCACTTCACCTCTCACACAGCATCACCTCTCTGTGCCAGTGCCCATACCACTGGCGAGACCATGAGCTGGTGTTCACCCAAACTTGGATCTGCCTTTGCTCTCCTCTTGGCACCACTGGGGCAGCAGCCAGCAGCTGTCTCAGGTGTCCCATCAGCACTAGCAGGGGATGGCAGAGGCTCTGGCTTCTTGCCCAGCACGTCCTCATATGCGAGGGTGGCCTGGCACGGAAGCCTGCAGGAGCACCGCCAACGCAGGAGCTGTGCTTTTGGCTCAGGATGCCAAAAGACAACTCGAGGCATGGGGCAGGGGTGGGCAGACACGTGCAATGGCTGGATATTATTATATTTAGATGGAATATTGGAAAAAATTTCTCAACTGAAAGTGTGGTCAAGCATTGGAACAGGCTGCCCAGGGAAGTGGTGGAGTCACCATGCCTGAAAGTGTTCAAAAAATGTGTAGATCTGGCACTTCAGGACATGGTTTAGTAGGCATGGTGGTGTTGGGTTGACAGTTGCACTTGATGATCTTAGAGATCTTCTCCAATCTTAATGGTTCTATGATTTTATGGGCGCGGTGTATGAATTTGCATGGGATAGGAAAGTGGCATTCGGGTAAGGCATGGAGTCTGGTTGGACTTGGCTCAGTGTTAAGGTAAGTGGCACAAGGATGGAGCGAGGCATTTGGACATGCTTTGTCCTGAGGTGTGTGACCAGAGGCAGACCTATGATCACTGCTGTTTGAGGTGTCTGCTGTCTCTTTACATCTTGGTACCTACTGCTGTCAGTGGTGGCACAAAGTTAACAAGTTAACTTTGGGCACCTCAGATCTAGGGAGGTACTCACCTCCTGGAGGCCCTGGCCTCTGAGCTCCAGAAACCTTAGTGATGTCAGTGAGCTTCAGAACTGGCCGTGCACTGAGACTGGGCTGATCTGAGCAAAGAGGAAGGTTTTTTACCTCCCTGTTCCACCTCCAGCTGCCCATACACCTCTCTGCTCAGGGCAACAGCTGATTTGTTTTTTGAGGCAGATGAATTTGTCTGCATTTCCTTCTGCTGCCTGGACTGCAAGAGTCTGTAGTCACCAGCAGAGCCAGGAGGTGGGGCTGGCAGTGGAACTCATCTCTCAGCAGATGAATATTGCTGCACAGCATTGCTGTAGCACTTGGTGACTGACAAAACTCTGAGGATGTAACGACCGAAGCAACTACCTGCAGAACATAGTGGTATGGCACCATTTAAGAAACTCATGCATTATGGACTGCAAAATACTATAGGGTGAATGCATTCTTCCCAGACCCCTCACTTTACGGAGTACTACCACAGGCTCTGTATCTAGCCTGCCCGCAGTGTCTGTCTCTCCCTACATCCCAAGTGCCAGCTGCAATTCACTTCTGGTTGTTTTGAAGAATTTGTTTTCCATTCTCTACTTGTCGCATGCTTTTTTACTCATATTTGTAGAGCTTTTCCCTAAAAATACACTGGGCACTTTTTCAAGTTCAAGTGGTACTACAAGCCTGAAACACAAACGAAGACTCACATAATTTGCCTTTGTATTTTATTTAAAACAATAAGACACTATAAATAAAATATCCTTGCTTAGTGCTACTTTGCCAGCTAAAGGATAGTCTGTCCTAATGTTAGGAAAAATTGTAAGCTAAATTGGCATAGATAGCTGCTGTACAGCTTCCAGAGAGTCTTGAAAAAATATGTTTCTTTCTGGAAGCAAGATCTCTTATAATAACTCTGAACAAAGGCTTCTACTTCTGCAAATGGTTTGCTAGTTAAAGAAAGTGGGACATTCATTAATAAATGTAAATGTTGGTTTAGAAAATACTGTATGTGTAGAGTCAGAGAAAATTATGCTCTATTGTAGTCTCAGCCAGTTGTTCTTTTTTTAGAATCATAGAATCATAGAACGGTTAGAGTTGGAAGGGACCTTCAAAGGTCATCTAGATCAACTCCCCTGCAAGAAGCAGGGACCTCTTCAGCTAGATCAGGTTGCTCAGAGCCTCATCCAACCTGGCCTTGAATGTTTCCAGGGATGGGGCATCCACCACCTCTCTGGGCAACCTGTTCCAGTGTTCTACAACTCTCATTGTGAAAATTTTTTCCTAATATCCAATCTAAATCTACCTCCCTCTATTTTAAAACCATTACCCCTTGTCCTGTCACAACAGGCCCTACTGAACAGCCTCTCCCCATCTTTCTTGTAGGCCCCCTTGAGGTACTGGAAGACCGCTATCAGGTCTCCCTGGAGCCTCCTCTTCTCCAGGCTGAACAGCCCCAACTCTCTCAGCCTGTCCTCATAGAAAAGGTGCTCCAGCCCTCTTATAATCTTTGTGGCCCTCCTCTGGACTTTTTCCAACTGGTCCATGTCCTTCTTATTTTGGGGGCTCCAGAACTGGACACAGTACTCCAAGTGGGGTCTCACCAGGGCAGAGTAGAGGGGGAGAATCACCAGAATGTTTTTACTGAGCACTGACTTTTTGGGGGTAGTTTTTATCTCAGAGTTAATTATAACATTACAATCTGTCCCAAATCAGTAATAATGCAGTTGTGCTGCTTGCTGAGTGGACAGGACAATGAATTGCAGCTTCAGTTCCTTCATAGTGGATTCATACAACAGAAGAGAATGAATCTTTTATGTACAACTGCCTTCTGGTATTTTGAAAGAATACATATTTTGAAATAGCTGAGATTGCAGTTACTGCTCAGATACAAGTGAAAAACATTCTAGTTATGTGATAATGTTTTATTCACGGCTGCATGTAATATTAATGCAAAATATTTCTACTTCTCAGCTACAAATCCTATTATCAGTTTGTGATGTTTCAGCTATTTCAGATGGGAAGACGTGAGAGAATGTGTGATTCTAAGCAGTGAGTCAGCTGTTGTCTACATCTACAGCTAAGTAGTATGGCTGGAATAACACCTCATTTAACTGGTTCTCCTAATTATTTTTGTGCAAAACCTATTCCCTTTCATGTCCACAGGAATTCAGGAGAGATGCTGACAATAACTACCGGGGAGAACTACTATTGTTTGCAGTTAGACCTGCGGATACAGTGATTCTTTGTCTATAATGCAGTAAAAACCCAATGTGTATTAAATTTCAAGATTGTCTAATTTTCCAGTAGTTGATTGTAGTTGGAGTTGCTCTTAAGCCTGACTTATCACACAAATTTTTCTATATGCTCTTAGTAAGCATATAGCTTGCTTTATAGCCAGACAATACTGATTCTTAGTATTCATTACAGCCATTTGACATAATACCTTGACTTACAAGTCAGTCTTGGTCAGAATAATTTTTCAAATTAAAAGAAAAAATCTGTTTTACAAATGCAACTGTGAAAAAGCATAATTTTTTCCCAGACTTCCTAGATACATTTCTTTTTTTGCTCAACTTCAAACTAGGGGAATGCATTCTGTAGTGAATAATTCTATTCCTATACCATGAAAATTAACATAAACTTTGTTACTAATATCAGCCGAGGTGGAACCAAACCTGTAGCAAAATACTTACTGCATCAGTAGTACAGTGGCATAGAATGGAGCATTTTCTTACATACTTTAATGAATAAAGGGTGACACTTTGCATTTAAATGCCCCTTCATCTTAAATTTAAAGTGCAGTGTATTTCAAGCTGACATGTAATGGAGACTGCAGCTCTGGTCCTCCCTTTGCCAGTCAATATAAGAAGGCAGAGAAGTCCTAAGGTCGGAGGGAGCTCACTGGTAGCTAAGTTGCAGTGAAGTCATCAGTCTGCATCCCACCCAGTGGGCTTGCTCCCTTGTCCTCACACTCGTCCCTCTCCACAAACCTGCCACCCCAGTGTGCACCCACAAGAGGGACCTTTGTCAGCAGAAGCAGTTTAAGCACAAGTTTTCTTTCATGTCTTCACCTGTGTCCCACAAGCTTTGGTAGCGATGGGTTTTATTTTGGAAAGGGGGAACAGAAACTTCCTCTCAGGATGTAGTTTCAACCCAGTTTGAATTACAAATGATTTATAGGCAGCTGGATAATCTCACCCCAAGCTATGGTGCACCAGTGCATCGGGCACTCAGGAACAGCTTGTCCTAGGCTCTTGTCCCTACAGCTTCTAGCTAGAAGATAGAAAATAAGTTGTTCTCCGTTAGTATTTTCCTTTCTCATTTGGTGGAGATTTCTGTAATTCATTCTGTAAAAAAAACCATGACTAATGGATTCATAAATTGAGACTTGTTTGTTTGCTTGTCTGTTTCCTTTTGAGAATTCAGTGAGACTATGTTAAAGGTAAGTTGCAGCTCAGCCAGAGAAACCCACCTCCAGCATATTTTGGGCAAACGAGAGTATTTGTTTTCAAAGTTCCTGAATATTTTAGGAAGAAGGGAAAAGTGCTCTGGCATAGCATAAGAAATGAGTGGAGATGCTTTTGCTCTATCTGGAATTGATGCTTTCCTTTTCTTCCTATGAATAAGATGGCATTAAACCTCAAAGTGTGGAACTGAATACAGTGCAGCAGCAGTGTCCCCTTCGACTCTGCAAGCAGTGCCATCACCCTGAAGGCTGCTGGTGGGAGAGGCCCTGCCAGGGGTGAAGAGAGGAGGAAAGCTGGCGGCTGGCAGGGCCTGGGGACCCATTCCAGCCATACCACGCTGCAGTGCTGCAGGTAGCACAGGGCAAATAACCCTGGGCTCTGAGCAAGAAAGCAAATATAAAAATGACCATGAAAATTGCCCAACTGGTTAAAACTGGTTCCAGCCAGGAACTGAAGTCCTACCTTGAAATACTTAAATCCCATTTGGACAGCATAGATTTACATTCCAGATGAAGAATTAATGGCTTTCACACAATATCCTCCACAGAGATGCCCCAGCATACCAACCTCTGTGTTTTCGGTAGATGGAATTTGTAATTCCTCCAGGAGCTGCATTCTTCTAAGCGTTACTTCTATTTTTGGACTGACTACTTGCTTTATTTAGAAAAAAAAACTGTGCTCTTGTCAAACCATAGAGACTATATGAGTCATCTATACAATAACACTAAACTATCCTTTTCTGTGCAGTTCATCATAATCACAAAGGGATTTATAGAAGACAAACATAGCTGACAGAGTCTGCTCTTAAGCTTCCTGTGTTTAATCCTTGTGCATGTTTAGCCAGCTGAACAGTGTATTGTTGAAAAAAGGATTGTTATTAAAATGTTGGGTGTTGCAGTAGCTCCAAAGTCTCTTTTTTTTTTTTTGCCAATAAAAATGAATGCCATTCCTCTGACAATTTTCGGCTGCCTACCTATAGTCATCTGCCCGCATAATAATTGTGTGAATGCTAATGACTATCCAGAAACTTTGATGAATAGAATTTTTTTAAGGCTGCCTCATGGGCAGCAGTGCTTGCCCATCTAACTACCTTAAGCACGTCCTTCACAAGGGATCACCAATGGGCTATGGCTTCAGACAAAACAGAATATAGAAATTTATGGTTTAGAAACACAGTGAAGTAAAATGTAACCAGGTTCTTGTACCCTATGTAGCTTACTAGTAGTCTTTCCCAAGTGGCAATTATTTACTTCTCAACCTGCCCCATTACCTTTCTCTTTGTTTAGCTAGTTTGGATTGTTGGCAAAATGGTTTGGATCACCTGATTTCTTATGGGAATCTCTATAAATGTAGGATTTTTTTTAAACTGTTACTTACAAATTGTTAACAATAATCACATTTTTAAAATTGTATATAGATCCAGTTTTTACCAAAGGGCAGTAGGAGTGAAGTGTCTCATTCACATAGGCATTTAAGGCCTCCAAAACCCACTCATAAAATAAACCCTCCGATGAGCTGCTCCTTGCTCTAAGGAGCTCTCCTCTCCTCCATGATCCCTCTTGTGTGAGCTAGCAGCAGGTAATCATCATCTCCCCTCACAGGCACCATTTGCTAGGCTAAGCAAGCCCGGCTTTTCTCCTCTCTTCCTGTAAAATTGGCATTTCTTACCCCAATTGCCCTCAGAGCCCCTCGCTGCACCAGCTGCACCTGGAGCACGGGTGGGAAGAGCTATGCCTGGTATTCCCATGGAGCTCTCACCCATCACACCGCTCTCCCTGCCAGGCCTAACATGCTCCACCATCATGCTTGCTTCCCATATATTCAGGTTGCCTCTTTCTCCCTAGTTTCAAGGAAGCCCTTGGCCCCTGGTCTGCGATATTTACAGAGGCAAGCTCAGACACCTGGTCTAGTGTCTAGCCTGAGATGTGGCTCTCTCAGTCTTCCCGTCAAAGTTGTTCCACTGCCCTGAGGGATGTGATGTTCATTCAGGTAAAGAGAGAGAAGGACTCACTCCTGGTGGTTCAATTGCTCATCTCAGAAACTTCAGGGTACATTCCATCCTTCAGTGCAGTGTGTCTATGGGACTTTGCTACAGAATACTTGGGCATATAAAGCATTAAGGTGTTTCACAAAGAGGTAGCAACTGAAAGGGCTTGAAGTGGCATGTACCAGACTTGTGCAGCTCAGTCCATTTAGAGCTTGAGCTTTTCTCATGGTTTTTTTTTTGCTATACACCATGACAAGCCTATGGAGGAGTTAGCAATTCCTGAGCTAAGGGAATACTTCCTGTGTTACAGCATGGGCTGGTTAATTGAGGATCCAAAAGAACTGCTGAATAGCATCCATATCTTCAAGTATATTTAGGTGCTCTGTTCCCATGGGAAATAGAAGACAAGCTGCCAGTATGACAGGAGATAGTGGAATGGTACGACATTATGCAATTAATGCATATGCATGTGGGAGGATGAGTTAAGGTTGCCCAGGCAATCTTATTTCTGGCTTTTCCTATATTTTCTGCATTTGACTTTGCAACCTACATATTCACGCATCATAACTTTCTGTTTTAGTATGTAGGCATGACTCGAATTTACATCCTCCTTGCTAAAGAAGTTGTATCAGAAATGTAAAGCTTTCAGTATCTTTCCACTTCAGAAAAAGGTCAGCTCAAGCCACGCCCAGTGACAGCTTGTGCCCTCCTGGCTGACTTCCCCGAGCAGGGCAGGACCCCTGCACCCAGGGCCTCCCACCAGCAGAGCTGCGGGCCAGTCACTGCCTGCCCAGAAGTGACAGCTGAAACCTGGAGAGGTGGTAACCGAAATGCTGCCTTCCTTACCTGTCTGTAGTTTCAGGGTGCGACTTCCGTGTGATGACTCCAGTCAAAGGATCTGCAGAGCTCAGACTTGCAGGTGCAGAAAGCTCCTCATTTGCTTAGCAACTGAGAGAAGCTGTACCAGCTCCAGCACTCCTCTGCCACTGTAAGCATCGTCCCACAGTTTGCCTGGCACACCAGGACTTGTCAGTGAACTTTCCTAACGTAACCCAGGCGTTAGCCCCTTGACAAAGATGAAATTTAGAGAGGCCGGTGACGGTACTTTAGTGCCACAGTTTTTAGAGGGCTTAATATAGATCCCAAGGCATTCCTAAAATGGAAAACAAAAATTCTGCTAAGCGCACTCATATACATTTTTGAATGAAGCATTAGAGCTTGTATTAATTCAAGAGATTCTGTCATCAGGGCATTTTTCCCCTACTTTTCGGATCAAACTGGCACTCTGCATGCAGAACAACTGCTTGTACTGTGGGAGCACAAACCAGCACAAAAAAATACTGGCAGCAGATGGGCAGCCCTGAATGGAGAAGAAAACCCTGAGCTTTCCAGTTCTTAGATGAGAGCGTTACATAAGGAGGAAATGGGGGAAAAAATGCAAGCTTAAGAGAAGATAAAATCTGATTAAAATGCAGACTAATATAATTGCAGAACATTACTCAGGCTTTCTTGTGGAGAGAGAAAAATGTCTGCTATTGTGCTGCTATAGAAACCATGTAGGGTCTGTGGGTAGGTGAGGGTGCATGGAGCGTATCCCTCCCTCCCTTCCTCCTTTCTCTGCCCTGGAATGAAGATCCTATCTTGCTCAGTAAGCTTGGCCTTCACTGGTCAGGAGATCTCTCCCAGTACAGAGAGAAGTTGTTTATGTAGTTTCTTTTAATATCTCTGTTCCCTCCCTCTTTTATTCTGCTCTTGGAAGGTGACGCAGGGCTGTGCCAGGGGAGGGGTAAACTTTGGTCTTCTCGAGCTTTTCACAGTGGTTGGTCAAACTCGGCTCTATATGTTGGGACATGTGTTCATGGCACATATGTACTGTGCCATGAACATAGAGCTTTCTTGTATGTACTCCTATAAAGCCAAAGAGAGAATTCATGGTGCTTTGGAAAGTAAATACTTACCTGGAACAAGCAGATGTTGGCCATCTTTCTGAACACCATGTCCACACCACTTGTTTCTCTGAAGACAAGTGTTCGAAGTTAATTACCAAAGCACCAGGTAACAAAGTCAGGTTCATTTCCTGGCTGATGATGGAAATGTTTTTATGGAAGGTGTAAGCTGCATGCAAGCTTATCCTCTGAACAGTGGCACAAAATAAACTACAGAAACGTGTCCCTGAAGTGTGGAAGCGTGTATTCACACCAGCTCCGACCCATGACTATCAGGGCTAAGACCTTGTCTCTGACAGCAATCACTTTTGCATAACTGAGAGGAAGACAAAAGACATTTTCTATTAAAAAGACTGACACATGAGAAAGCCTGTCCACACTGTGGTAGTGCTCTTTCTGGTCCATAATACTTAAGAGACTGGTGCAAAATTTTAGGAGATTAATTTACCACTGCTATGAATTTTATGCTAGCACAAAGTGCTGCAAAAATGCATTTTCTCATCATTTATAAATGCACGCTCCTCCTTTGCACAGTGATTATTTCAATTTTTGTCCCAGCGCCTTCCTACAACAATTGACTCAGTGGCTCAATTACGTATTTTACAAGAACATATTTTGTATCTATGTTTTTCCAGAAGTTCCACTTTTCAGTCTGGCTGATTATTGTTTTGCTTTTGGTGTTCTGAGACAGATGGAGACTATCCCATTCTCCGATTATTTTAGCACTTTCATCCAGTCTCTAATTAATCATCTCCTTTATAAAATCAGTTTATTGAGGTGTCATCTCATTTTTGTCACCCTTTCCCATTTCCCTTTTCTACCATACTCCTTTATGTGTCGGAGATACCACTGCTGCACACATTGCTGTATGTTAGGCCTAAATATTTATTTGTGGAATGGCGTTAGAATATTCTCTGTAGGCCTCTAGAAGGGATCTCTTGGTCATCCAATCTCATTGCCACTGCTGTCAACCACACCATGTAATCCCTTCTAAAAACTCCTCAAACTCCGTTTAAAAGAAGTCAGACTTGATTTTGCTCCTGCCACTCACGTTAGAGGGCTGTTCTGGTGTTTTGCTACTCCACCTGCAGAGTTGAGCTTATACCCACTTGTTCCCATGCTGACACTGGCCCTTCGTTTTAACTTTCCTTGCTCCCCCACTTCCCAAGCCCCACTTTTTCTGTTTTGCCAAACTGAATATACCAAGTGTTTTTAACCTCCTCTGAAATGGGATGCCCACTCCCTGGTCATCATAGTGGGTTTTGTCCATACTTGTTCCACTTTGATTTACTCTTGACTGGCTGACAGAATCACACATCGTACTGCAGATCTTTTCTGAAATTACTTCTCTGACATAACTGGGTTTATGTTTCCCTTTTTACACAGCTCCTACTCATCTTGTGATTAACTAGTCTTTCTTTTCCAAGTGCTGATCTCATAGTCAATGGAAGACATTTTTGTGATTAATCTCTGCATGTCATTAGTACTATGAAATTTAATTATATTTCCATTAATCCAGTTCTAAGAAGCATGCAGTTTCTCCAATATACTATTCCCACCCTTGTTTGAACTGGTGATGTCTCCCAGCTCTGTCAACCGCAGATTTCATTAGTAGGGTCGTGGTCTCAATGACACCACTATAATGAAAATATGAAGGAGCCTTGATGAATCCCACAGAGCAGCTTTCTTCAGCCTGATGTTTTCTGTATAAAACACCTCTCTGTTGTTGTCTCCCGATCCCCACATTCTTCTGCTTAAACAGTCATTTCCTGTCCGGAGAGTATCAGGTATTATTAACCGCAAATAGATTACATCTACCACATTTCCTTTCTTTAAGAAAAAGTGAAACAAAGTTGTATCAGGGAAAGATATCACGCTGAAGCAACATTTCATGTAATCCCATACTTCATTTTATGCTGTTTATTCCCACATCTTGAAGTATTCTTTCCTTCAACATTTATCCAAATTATTGTGAATTATTTCCCTCCCTTTCTTTAATGCAAGTATTCCAGAATGATTTGAGTGCTACAGTAAAACTTCTTGCTCCTTTCACTCTCATCTTGACAGACTTGGCCTGTCTGCACTCTGGACGAGAACATTTGTTTTTCCCCACTGAAGTAATTATCCATGATTTTCTTCCTGTTACTCATCCTCCTTCTGCTCCCATCTTTCACATTATCAACTTCATCAAAAATGGAGGCAAGATGCTTGTTGGTTTTGGAAATATTGCCAGCCTTCTTTCAGTCTGTACGCCCTTCTCACTGCACAGCAGTGCTGTTTCTTTTTCCCTAGCTGAAGTAACTGCTTCTAGCTGCCATTATTTATCTTCTGTATGTCCTCGTCTTGAAGACAAAATTCTCTTAGGAGAGTGATCCTCCTCACTGTTACCTGTAGGTTTTCTGTTCGCAGTGATCTTAGTTAAAAAGCTGCCAGGAGATCTGTGAAACCCTTCCCCTTTGCTTAAGATACAACATCCAGATCATTGCTGCTGCTCTGGCGTAAAGAAATCCAGTCTTTTCTCTGTATTCAAATCCTTGAGTCCTTCAGCCTTAGGTGGGTTTTTTTTTCTGATTAGGTCTCTTACTTTTCCCCTTTTGACTCAGAATGCCTTTTTACAAATCTATGTTTTATCCATGTATTTATTTTAAACTGAAATTATCAAACAGTTCCCCCCCGCCCATGACCTTACAATATACTCTGTACTTACAAAGCTAAACCACCATCACCTCTTGTTGGTCTAGTGGCTGGCAAAGAGAGCTGCTCTTCTTTTGTACCCAGCGCTGCCCAGCCCCGGATGTTGTCCATGGCCTCTGCTCTCACCTTTATGTCTGGAAAAGCAGCAGCTACTGTGGGAGCAGCAATTTGTTTCATTATATTCCAGATATCTTTTTCCCATATACAAACCTATTTTTGCAGCTTACAGAAAGCTCTGCACAAACACGTGTTTGCTGCAATGGTGACCATCTTTGGCCAATGTCACCATCAGGGTCCAAGTTCTACCCCCGACTCTTGTAACACATTCCCTGCTGTGGTTTTCAGCCAAACACTTTGGGTCTATTCCTTCTTTCCACACAATTACCATTCAGTGTTATCCAGTGGCCTTTACTAAGAGGTCTGCCTTTCCTGAATACAGGAGAGTGACTTTATCCTGCTCTATCTCCTCCCTCCTAGCAAGTTTTGTTTCATGCATGGGCTGGTTTTATTCCTCCATTTTGCTGCTCAGGCTCCTTGCTTATGGCAGTGAGTGTTTTGAGCACTTTACATCAACCACTCCCTGCTCCCAGTCCACTCATTTCCATTTCTCCTCCCTTGACATCATCTTCTGTTGTTCCTTGACCCATTGTCATATCCTTGCTTTATTTTTTTTTTTTTCCCCCCTATATCTGTACTTTACAAGCGAGCTGTCAGGGCACAGGCCTCTCCCAGCCTCCTCCCTTGTTTTCAGTTCTTTTCTCTGCAGCTGCGGCAGTTCTGATTTCAGTCTGGTTTTTCTAAGGGAAGGGAAAAGTGGGGAAAAGGAGGGAAATGGGGGGTGGGGAGTGGAAGGGAGGCTCTCTGGCGGCAGCAGGATGGCGCGGGGGGCTGCAGGGCCCACGCACCGGCCCCTGCCCGGCCCGGCCCGGCAGCAGGGCTGATGGACCCCGGGCCGAGTGAGAACCAGACCGTCTGGCCGAGCCTCATCTGCCGTACCGGGTACGTTCGCATCTGCCCGTCGGAACCCAGACCAGTAACCCCACCACTGAAGCTCGCAGCAGCGCTCGGCCGGCTGCCGTTAAGCTCCACTCACGCCCGGCGGGGCGGGGCGAGGGGCG
>JAAGAY010147940.1:39944-83241 GCA_011801015.1 Ardeotis arabs
TGCGGTTCCTCACCCGGCGGTTCATCGGCGACTACGAGAGGAACGCAGGTAGGGGAGCGGCGGCGCGGCTTGGGGATCGGGGAGGGGGGGCCTGGAAGTACCGAAGCACGGGGCTACAGGTGCCCCTCGCAGGTGCTTTTACCGACCCCAACACACCGAGGCGGCGCAGCTCACTGAGCGCCTGTTCCCCGGGCAGGTGCCTACCGGTCCCAGCGCACAGCCGGTGGGATCAAGGCTTCCTGGCTCGCTGCCCTCTGAGAATTTACTTTATATGGTGAAAATGGCTCTCTTCGAGGAAGTCTTGGCTAAAACAAGAAAACATTCTGTAAACCTAATAGTGCATTGTCCTTGGCACACTGAATGCCAGCAGCTAAATGATCCAGATGGCAGCTTAACTGGGAAAGTGAAGAAGGGATGTTAGGTACTTGAGTACAGTGGGAAGCCTAAACTAACATCAATGTAAAATATACAGCATTCCATTGAAGAAATGCCTTAAAAAAGCCAAACAAATAAAAAAAAACCAAACACCAACAATTTGGTCAGCCAGCAGAGAGCTTTTTAGAAAAATGGTTTGCTGAAGTGCAGAAATACTGAATGACAAGCAAACTGCCCGTCTGTAACAGCTAGTTATTTTGCACAATTACCTTTATCATCGAACTTAAGCTAGTCTTTTAGAAGTGATTAAGTTCCAAGTTACACAATATTGAATGTCAAGCTTCAAAACAAATCAATACAAGATTAAATCCCAGGCTTCTAGTAAAGCCATAGATTTATGGATACTTCACTTCATAAACAGCGATACAACTTTTCTTGTACAGCTACTGGGCAGCAGAAGCAGTATTGTCTATGTGTAGAGTGGTGGCTGTACTTAGGAACATGTTGGTGTTCTTGCCAGGTAACCTCTACAGCAGGCACATCCAGATAGATGGAGAGATGCTGGCTATTCAAGTGCAAGATACTCCAGGAGTTCAGGTGAGCCAGATGGAGCCTGCAGTTCACCAAAGCAGCTCTAAATCTGTGTGTGCCTGTGTCCCTCCGCGTGCAGCATCTTGCTATGGTCTGTTCCAGAGCTTTGTGTTCTGTGTGGGAGAGGTGGTGACTGGTGTTAGGATCAGTGAAGCCAGATGTGTTGCGTGCCTGTAGTATGCTGGTAGTCAACGAAAACAACTCACTGTTTTGGTGAACCATTTGTGGTGCATTACTTTTGAGTGGCTGAATTACTTAAGTGTCTTGTTCCTGTATATTTGGAACATCAGACACAAACCCAGAAACAATTCTGTGCAAATAAAGTATGTGTGGAAGAAAATCTCATGATCCCTGGCCAAAAAGCTTTGTAAAAGTTCATGATAGAAAGTGAAGTCTGCTGTATTGTGGCTGTGCTCATTAGCATGTCAGAAGTTAAAGTTCTGAATGTATAGACCTGAGTAATGCTGGATTGTTGCCTTTTTGTACTGGGCAACACTCCAGGTCTAAATGCTTCCAGCTCATATCTTTGCTTCCCCAGACTTACAGTCTAGCCAGCTAATTTCCCATTCTGTGGAACTACAAAGTCTTTCTCTGCATGCAGAACTACTCAGGTCAATTTTCCATTTGACTACAGCAAACTCCAGTGTTAAATTCCAGCTTTTTGCAGCTGAATCAACAGATGCATTTACTCGCCACACTCAGATTAAGTTTGTACTTACAATGTGAAATGCAAATACATATGTCTGAAGCTGTAAAATGCTGTTTGGTTTTGCAGACTCTTAACGACAGGTTCCTTTAATCTTTTATGAGTGCAGCTATCTAATTTGAGACCATTCATTTTTTCAGATCCATGAGCACAGTCTGGATTGTAATGAGCAGTTGAACAGATGCATTCGCTGGGCAGATGCCCTGGTGATTGTCTTCTCCATCACAGATTATAAGAGCTATGAACTGCTCAGTCACCTCTACCATCATGTTCGACAGTTGCATCCAGGAAACTCGGTCCCTGTTGTCATTGTAGCAAACAAAGCAGACCTCTTGCATATCAAAGAGGTGGAGCCTCAGCATGGACTTCAGCTGGCCAACATGCTGGGCTGTACTTTCTACGAAGTATCTGTCAGTGAAAACTATAATGATGTCTTCAATGCCTTCCATCTCCTCTGTAAAGAAGTCAGTAAGCAGCAAACAACCAGCACTCCGGAGAGGAGGAGAACCTCTCTTATTCCACGGCCAAAATCGCCCAACATGCAGGATCTGAAGAGGAGGTTTAAGCAAGCTTTGTCTGCCAAAGTGAGGACTGTCACTTCTGTTTGACAGCAGAGCCACTGGTCTTCCCAACGTTCAGCCTGAGATAGAAACCAGAGGCGTTTAACACTGGCACATTCAGAGTCTGAGGCATTGTGAAGGAAGGATGGTTCAGGTAGCCTTTTGCATGGCTGTAGAAACAAGCAGTTCCTTAAAGGAACAGTGGCAGACTGGAAAAGGAAAAAACTCAAACTCTTGAAATGGTTCTAGGAGGTGACTTGTAGCACAAGTATTTTCCTTTGGAAAAGGAACTTTCCAGTAAATGGAACAAGCTTTCAGTTTGCCTTTTCTCCAATCAGACAGATTTGGCTTTCATTTGTGCAGAAACAACCTTTTTAGCTGTAACTCTCAACTTGTACTTGAGCAGGGAAACACTCTGAACTGCACTGTTCAGAAGTTGTCATGGTTTAACCCCAGCCAGCAGTAACCACTTGAGTCTTGTTTTCACTTGGATGAAGGACAGCATGATGTATCTGTTTAATTCTATTGCACAGTAGAACTGTTTTTCCCATGTATTTCAAAACAAATAAGCAAACATGAAATTGTTCTGTAAAAATAAGTGTAAAATAAGTGGACAGGAGTGGTAGCAAGACTGCAAACAATGGTCTTTTTTTTTTTTTTTTACTAGCTCTGTTATTGCTGACAACTTGACCAGACTCTGTATGCAAAACTATTGTTTGCAGGGTGTGAAGATACCTAATTACAAATAACTTGTGGGTTTCTTAATGTCTAAAAAAAAAAAAAAATTCAGTCCAGACTAAATGATCCAACACGGAGCTTTTGAGGAATGAGTGTGGAGTTGGAGTGGTAGTCCATTATAGCTGCCAGTCTAAGACACTTCTCTGTCTCTCCTGTGTGCAATAAACACAGAAGGAATGTGGCTGGGATTCAGCTTGGTGTGAAGCATAGCTGGCTCCAGGCAATGAAGCTGGTGGCTTGTTCTGAGCTGAGCCAGTCCCTCTTCACCCTTAAACACGTGGCAGACTTCTGGCTATATAATTTTTTTTTTTCTTTTTTTTACATTGAGCCAATGGAGTTCACAGGCTAAAGGCCTTACACATATGCACTTTAAAAAGCCAGTTGTGCTTTTGTTTAAACTGTAACTTATTTATTTTGTGTACAGTTGTTCCTTCTAGGGAGTGGACTTTTCATCCTTCCTGGTTCAACATTAAATTTTTCAAATGGCATGTTTTATTGTATGTTCTTTGTGAGTGAGAAACGATGGGTAATAACCAGTGAAAAGTTGAGACAAAGTAATAGTGTTCAGTTAATGTACATTGCAGAAAGTCAGAAAGCCTTTCCTGCCTATATTGTTGCTTTGTTAGCATAAACCACAGGGGGGGAGCTCTCACAGCTGCTTTACAACTTCCTTTTAAGAAATTCTTTTAGGAGAGGAACTGAATGAGGCAGAGACCTTTCGAATTAAAATGGGATTCTTCATTTCCCCTTGTCAAAAAAACTCTAGTGAGAAAGGAATGGTATGAGGTAGGAACACTGAGTCTTTTAAGTGATGGCCAGTTTCTTCTTTTAACAGAAAAAAAAAAAAAGCAGCTTTATGTATTGAGCTCTATCACAATGAAGAAGTTAATTAAATTGCAAGTCTTCAACTATTTCATTCATGCTTAAAGTACCTTTACTGAAAGCTCTCCTGAGGAGGGTGTTTGTGCTGGGACTAGGATGACTGCTGCACAGGCTCACTGGTTAGCATGCAGCTGTAATACCTGGTGCAGGGAAACCCTGACAAGGTCCTGCTGATGATATCTTTTTGACCATGAGCTGCTAGCCAAGTGACTTAGGACTAGGCTTGCAAACAAAATGAGCTTGCCCTTCCAGTCTGAGCTTATTAGTAAATACTGGTTAACTTATTAATATAGTAGTAATGCCATTTGCCAAGGGTGGCTTTGTGTTTTCTCCTCCTCCTATTTTTTGAGTATTGTTTACTGTCACATGCAGAGGGCTTCTTAGACACTCCTTGCTGTGGCCCTGCACCTGCCCAAGCACAGTCCCTTTTGTGCTGTTCCTACTTGCATGCGATTAGCAGGAGAGCTCTCATCCTCCTGGCCTTTTCCCTTGAGCACAGGCTACGTGTAGCTGCTACAAATAAAGAGCTACTACACCAGGGCTACTGGAAAGACTCCACTCCAGTCTTGGTCTAGAAGAGGAGCAGGCTTTGTGACCATCTTCTTCCATCTCTTCAGCTTGAGTACAAGATGGTGGCTGAGTCCCAGCATCCATTGCCACAGCTGTGGCTCCACTGACTGAAGAGATTCTGTCAAAGCCTGTGTGTGGGCCTGGAAAACTAGTCTGTGCCTCAGTCAGAGGAGAGACTTGGCCCCCAGGAAGTGCAAGAGCACCAGTGTCTGCTTAGACTCGCTCTCCCCCCTACTTCTCGCTGTCCTATACAGTATGTCCTTAGATAGCCAAGTCAGAGACCTGAAGACATCTGATGAAAGACAGATGAGGGAGAGACGACCACAACTGCCAACCTCTATCCTCTCAGAAAAGCAGCAGCATCTCAAGAGGTGTGAGTACCTGAACTTACCGGCCAGCAATGGGCACTGGACACAGGAGAGCCTTTCTGCTACCAGCAGGGCATGGAAAACCACTGAGTACACCTCCCAGGATAGAAGGTCTAGGTTCTTGGGGTCAATCAAATAATGCAAAAAAAAAGAGCTTGCAGGAATATGCAGTCCTGGCATGTGTAGCCCTGGTACTAGGACAGAAGAATATTGATGAGGTTTGGCATTGTAAGAGCATTGCTTTATTGATCAGAGAATTTACAAAACATCCATATTAAAAGATTAAGCAGTTCAGAAGGACAGAAAAGAAACCAAGAGATTGGCTATTTGCTTTCCAGTTGCTCTGTTTGAACTATTTCTTGAGCTTTTAACATTGTAATCTCATAATATTTCTCATTTTTTATAGCACAAAGTTCCATTCTATAGTCATTCTTACAAATGTCTCTTCCATAGAGGCAACATTGTCCATGCTTTATAATCAGTCCATTGTTTCCTTCTAGCCACTCGAGAGTGAATTTAAATCAAAATGCACCCTTTACTGAAGACCATTACAAACATTTAAGAGAACTTATGCTAGCTAGTGAGCAAAGGTTAAAAAGCTACTTCCCATTTAATCTCGTCCTTTGGCATAATAAAGAGTACTATGATAGAGCGAATGTCACTTATAATTTCACATTCTCATCTGAGTGTAAGCTGTAGTCTTAGCATCCCTCGGGTGAAGCAAGAGGACGGAGCTTTAGAGCTCCACCATTTTATGTTGCAATTCGGAAGTTTTGGTGCTATATGCGATCACAATCTCTATGGGTTGCTGCTTTTTTATCACAGGTTGTAGCAAAGTTTTATAAAGAAAAATTACACAGCTGAATTTTATAGCAGCTCTTTCATCATCATGAATTAAAAATAAAAGCTGTTCTCTAATCATGCTGTTCAGAAATCTAGCTCAAGAAAGAACCTGTGCTGCAGCCTCTTGAAAATGGGATTGTGCTTTTTTCCCCCTTTTCTTTAAATGCATGTGATGGGAGGATTCTTCCAGGGTTATCATCAAACCATCACAGCCCATATGTCCTCTCCTCCTGCATAAACCTACAGAGAAGTGTGCCATCAGAAACGTTTCTCCCGGGACTGTGGGTGGAAAAACTAGAGCAGGAAACGAGGAGCTGAGAGAGAAGCAGACACGTAACCCAGCCCTTGGGTCTGGCTTTCTGCTTCTCTGCCTCTACCAGTCTCGCCAGGAGGGCATCACTGGACTGGGAGCTCCTCTGCCTGCTAAATCAGAGCTGTGCTCCATCGCCTCTCTGGGGTGAGGGACAAAGTAAGAGCAGAGGTGGTTAATGCTGTATAAGGCACACATATTTTGCAAGGTGGCATGACAGAGAGTTTAGATTTTGCTAGCCTTTCACTTCCTCAGCAGCATTTCCCACCAGAAGCAATCCCAGTGAAACTATCAGGAATACTCAGAGGAAAAAAGTACTGCTTGAGGAGTGCAAATGCAGCATCACCTGGTGCTCAGCTGCTCCTTTTCTAGGGAATTGTTAAAAGCGAGCATCCTTGCCATGCAGTGTGAGGCTGGGGTGATTCAGTACCGCACGGTGTTACCGTTAAGGAGGGGGGGAGTTGTTGCTGGACAACTGGACCATTTTGAAGAGCTGCCTGTGAGCTGCATGTGTTCCCTTGCAGCTGGATACCCTGCTGTTTCAGCTGGAGCTGTAACTGCAGCAGGGTACATGTCAGTTTTTGGAGGGCTGTTGCGAAGAGCGACAGACCAGGGATTTGACGTTTCCAGCTGAGGCACTCGCTTGTCTTATCCACAGATCCTCCTCCGTCAGATATCAGTGTCGGGGTGGAGATAGTCTGGGGCAAACAACAACTCAATAGCACTACGTGGTGTCAGGAGTGCAGAGGAGAGCACGATTACCTGAAAGAAGGGGAACAAGAAACAACAAGTCAAAATGAAGGGGACCGAGACTGACTGCAGTACTAATGAGCCGTGGATATGAACTGTTCGCTTCACCCAGCACTAGACAGGCTGTGTGTTTCTGGTGTTTACTGACAGGGCAACACAACTTGCCCAGTGAAACTGTCTGCTCCCTAATAACAGTAGTTAAATCACTTTAAGGAGCATAATGACTGGTAGCATTGTACTCTTAATGAATATGTGCTTTGACTCGTTTCTACCCACATCTTTTCCCGGTGATTTGTTGTGACTGCCATTGTGTTTACTGCAAGGCACTAGCTGATGAAGCAGGGGTTTTCTCTCCCTTCTTTCTCTCAACAGTTTTGACCGATGGTTGTTTCTTCTCAGTTGAAGGTAAGGTGAGCACCACAGAAGTGCCGCTGGCCTGCTGCGAGGAGCCACAGTCCCTGTTCAGAAACATCTCTTCAGACCAGGCACAGGCTGTTCTGCACCTCAGAGCCAAGGCTCAACCTCGAGCACTGTTGGGATGCTATTGCTTTTGGTTTTTTTTGTTTGTTTTGTTTTAATCCAAGATGGGTCTGATGAATGAAACCGTCACTTACTACAACCATGACACACAGCCTGCTAGATACAGGCATCTTTTTTTCTTAAGGGAAAACCAGTATGCAGGTGCCTAGTGTGAAGGCTTCTCTGCAGGGCAAAGCTACCAGCAAGGAGCGAGTGCGTCCGCTCTTGCTGTGTGGAGCTAACCCAGGGTGGAAGTCATAGGACACTGCTCTTGCAAAGCCCCAAGTTCAGCAGTGTCTGTAGGGTCAGGACTGCAGGCAGGGACGTGGCAGTAGATTTATCTTACTAGCCCACTTGAAAATGAATTTGCTTCTTCAGTGCAAATCCGAGGAGAGGAAGCACAAGCATCAACAACGGAGTATGTCTGTGTGTCTGTTTCCTGCAGCAACTATCAAACCACTTGTGTTCTTCATCACACATCTTAAATGCGTGGTAGTTCTACATTTCAACTTTTTTTTTGTTGTTCTTTCTTTCATCTTTTCACTTCAAATAATGAAAGGATCCCTTCTGTACTGATGATAGTCTCCCCCTCTCTTCTCCCCTTCCTTTGTCCTCCCACACAACTGACACTGATTATCTCTTCTCCTTCCTATGGCTGAAAAACTCTCTGTAATTTGCACATGCCAAAGGCTGACGCTGTCTTACTTATGTTACATGAGAATTGGACTATAGCACAATATGTGCTCGTCTTGTTATCACACAGCTTAATTCTGAAAAACACGACGGGACATGTTACCAAAGTTTTTTGAGTGTACAAGCCAAACATCAACAATAGCCACTGCCAGATAAAAGCAATTTCTTCTTGGAGGCCCACCGCTGAACCCTGAGGGGATTTGTGCAACTAATAGCAAGCGAGAGAAAAATGAGATCTGCAACTTTAACATCTGAGCTGGGATGCAGCCAAATACACTGGGACTTCCCTACTTTCCCCCTAATAACTCTGAGGGCTCACTGAGGGGGGTAAATGTGAATATTTGTTCCTTAATTTCTACAGAGAAGAGAGGAATTGCCCAGATAAGTAACGTCCATCTCTTCTCCAGGCAGGTCTCTTCAGGACAGCATATCTCCTTTGCAGACCTTCTCCTTGTTCAATACGGACGCCTGCCTTTGATGCTTCACCTGAAGGGCTACCCCCACAATGGCAGCCGAGGTGGCGGAGCCAGGAGCTCCCATCCCAACCCACTGCGCTGCAATGGGCATTTCCCCCTCAGTGGAGGGCAGGGAAGGATGCAGCTAACATCTGATGCTGCAGCTGGAAGGGTTTATGTGTCTGCCTGCCTCAGCCACAGCCACATAGATGCTTGTGCATTTTGGGAGAAGGGAGGGTGAAACATCCACTCATGCTCTTTCCCCTTTTTTACTCTCCTGATTAAAGCAAAAAAAAAAAAAGGTAATTTCTTCCTTTGAAAGCAGGATACTTACCACTAGGTTAGGGGAGCTATTCACCACCATCTGAAAACAAATGATGCGTAGGAAACGCTGCATTCCTTTGTGCTCCTCCATGAGAAATAAAATTGTCATTCATATTCAGATGCAGAGCAGTTCTGTGGATGGAAACATGTGTCTCCTGCTCCACATTTAAATGTCATTTGCCTCAACTCCAAGCAACTGCTGAAGTAATCAGTGCGTCCTGTCAATTTTTCTGTTATTTTCCTCAATTCTGTGTTTTTGCACCCACGCATCCCTCCATTTCTCCAAGAGCCAATAATTAGTATAAATGTCACTGCTTTGTTTGACTGGAAGGAACTTGGGAGGCCAGTGTTCCCCTGATGCCTGAACCTGATTGACTGAACACCACAAAAAAAGCTCTGTTAAACGCTGGCTCCAGTTAGACAAATGCCTGGCTTTTTGAAAAGAATAATCCCAAACAGGTGGCATATACTCACAGCTATAGTGCAGAAATCCAGGTAAATCCAACAAACTCATAAACTTTTTTTATATGAGAGACTTGCACAACTGCTTCTTTTCTTCTTTCTCTTCCTCCTCCCACCTCTCTCCTAAAGTCCTTTCACCTCTAACACAGCACATTTGGACAAAGGGCAAGATGCAGTAAAAGCTTAAAATTCTTTAGGAATCTGCCTCAGAGGGTGACCTGCTGCCAGGGTTAAGCTGAAGCAAAGCAACACCAGATCCCATGTCACTACTGTCAAGCCTCAAGTCCTTCTAGAAAGCCAGTCGAAAGTCTCCCCGCATAGTTCTCAACCAACTCACGTGTTAACCCTCTGCTTATCTTTCAGGGTGTATTAATACATTTCGGGTGTGGATTAACTTGTCCATCAGTGTGTCACAACTCAATCCTCCTCCAAGAGGGGAAAGAATTTCATTTGCTGTTTTGAGGAGATTAGCAATAGGTTAATGGGAGAGAAACGTGTTATCAGATCAAAAAAACTTGCTAAAAACAGCACTCTGTCTTACAAAATACTGCTTGCAACTGCCTTGCAAAGTCAACTAAAATGTGGAAAACATGTTAAACCGAGGGGCTACTCTGCCTTTGGTTTGCTCCATTTTGCGAACAATTTCTCACTAATCCAAACTGCATTCCATAGGAATTTAAAACAAGATGTTTACAAGCCACCCTGGAAACTGGACTTATGTTTATGATGCAGCTGGTTACACAGCACTTCTTTGCAATTTTTAGATCACCCTGTGCATCTGCAGTGCTCAGCAGATACCTGATTGCTCCTCCACAATTAACAATGATTTT
Source organism: Ardeotis arabs (assembly GCA_011801015.1). NCBI lineage: Eukaryota > Metazoa > Chordata > Aves > Otidiformes > Otididae > Ardeotis > Ardeotis arabs. The sequence goes on from JAAGAY010147940.1 coordinate 49,921, forward strand.
TAACATCTCAGATGTCACCAGAGCTCACCCATCCTCCTCCTCTCCCTCCCCACTCCATTCACACGATAACTGTTGTATTCAAGTTCTGCTGCCAGAGAGTGGACGAGGCAAAGACCAGCTGCACAGACGCTATTGAAGCTTCACCGCCAGAGCCAACCTCATCCAGGAGTCCACCAGCACATCCTAGGGCCACAGAGACCTGGGGCTTTCTCCACATCACCTGCTTCAGGCTACTTAAGGCATCTAGCAGTCAGATACCTATTAGAGATACTTGGCCTGGCCCAGAAACAGCACAGCTGTATCCAGCCTAATTTATCTTGCTCCTCAGCAATGCTAATTGACTTGTCTGCAGGATCACCACTGATATGTCCCTAGATGGTACCCAGACCCTTGGCAGGTTCCTTCTGAGCATCCCTGCGCTATGTTCTTTAGATGTACTGCCAGGGAGTCTGTAGCCTTTTGGACAGCAAATGTTTCTGTTTATAAAAAATACAAAGAAACAAATCTTTTGAGGCATGATGAAAGCTCCTTCAGAATAACGTCAGTCTGTTCTGAACTCTCCAACCTGAGTTTGAACTTTTATTGCTGACTTTAACATGTAAACAACAGACCCTTGGTGCCTGATCACTTGTTGCCTATGATGTTTCACAGCAAAATCTTAACACCACTCCTGTCCATGTGGCTGTGGCTTTGTGCAGGTTTGGTACCAGTGCTATAGGGAACATTATCTGATGAATTTTCTTAGTCTTTGTTCAGACAGGAACTGTACATTTAGTGCTGCTTTTACCTGGGTACCAGGTTTGCGTGTTGCTACCAGATCCTTCACCATTTTGACCTCGGAGACTGTCACTCCACCAACCATAAAGATGATCAGAAGAGAGTGATCACCAGGGTGAGGGCGATTCACCTGTAAAATGAAGGAAAGCATTATTTATAGTGCTCAGTCCAGCTCCAGACCTATGGACTAAGCAGTGATCCGCCCCCTGAGCCGCTGGAGGAAGACTAATGAGGAAGCTCAGAAAGAAACATTCATGGAATGCTGGTTTCTGTAGCAGCTGAGAGGGAAATCAATGGGGATGATGCTCCATTAAAACTAATGAATTGTTTCCAGGGAAATGGAGCCTTCACGGCTTCCACTAAAACCTAGAGGAGTTTCTCATAAGGTCTGAAGGCTTCTCCCTCCATTCCTTCTTCACTTCTTTCCTCCCTTTCCCAGAGTTTGAGGAGAGTACTTGGGTGGATGCACAGTTTTGATGCATGTACGCATGAGTCTTTAAGGAATGAGGGGTAAATTACTACCCAGAAGAAGCAAGGAGTCCAGCGTACACATGCTAGAATCTCTGCCTGAGGTCAAGAGTGGAAAGAATCATAAGTAATGAGTTTTCACCAGTACAGCGAATAATCCTTTACAATTCATCCAATGAAAATAAATCATGTTCATTATAGTATAAAACCATTTTCTAGCTTGTTTCACTTAAAAGTTTTCAATACTTCTACGATTAGGTTGTAAATAATACAGAGAAACTTTAGCTCAAACAAAATACTTGTTTCATTTCTTCCCCAATTATCAGTAAAATGGCACAAACATAGCACTTCAGTTAAGACTTCATAAAACCACGTTTTCATTTTAAACATGAAGGTGATGCTTTACATCAGTTTCCTTTTAACCACTTCTAGAAGTTTGATTACTTTGCTGTTTCCTAGCAAACTGTTTCTTTCTGGACAAAATGCACTTTCTCCATGCACTTTCCCACATCAGACTACTCACTTCTTACTAGCTGCATATAATATAGTGTCAACTTCAAATGAAAAAGAGTCCATTCCTATTACAAACACCATGAGGAATTTAAGTAAGACCTAAATATTTACTTACAAAGCAGGTCAGATAGAGCTCTTACTTGCTAAAGTATTAGAGTATTTCATGCTGTAATTGCTGCAAGCAGTGACACAAGGTTAAAGAAATAACTGCTCGCAAAGATGGTGAAGATGAAAGTTGACAAAATGCTCTGCTACAGCACTTTGAGGTAATACAGGAATTACTATTTCATTCCTTTTCATGGATCTTTGCTCTTCTTAACCCTGTTGCCAGAGCAAATGGCTCCACTCCATCTCACAAAGCTTCTGAATGACCAAAGACGTACGCAAAGAGCTTGTACTACAGAGGTTCGCTATTGAATAAAGCTCTGTTTCTTAATGTCTTTCCTAGCAACAACAAACTCATCATAAACATGCATGCATAACATTGGACACACTGAAAGGACACCCAGTACAAGAATATTAATTGGAGAACACACGCTTTCGTGGCAAAACTAAAGAGAAAAATGTCTTGACAAATCATTTCCTTCAGTCAAAATAAACCCAGATCCAAACACATGGTGCCTATATAAAACTTATTATTTTTCAGAAGACTAAAGTTCAAACCACAAATTCCAGAAATGCATATTAAAAATACTATTAGGCATGCAAACTCTAAATTAAATTAAAATTGCAATGAAAAGGATCTTGGAATCTGTAATTTTGTTATGCTATGCACAAGTGTTTTGAAGGAGGACAATACTTTGGGTGCAAAATATTTGGCTGTGTTAAGAATGTAAGTTTCTGCCAAGATTTTTTTGTTTGAGAATACAACCACCCAAGATTCTCCCTTTTGAAGGAACTGGCTGCGTGTAGCTAAAGACAACTCATTTCTGTGATACAGAAGAACAGCTGAAATGTACTGCAACAAAAGCAATGCGTATCTTCTGGGATCCTTCTAAAATTTGGTTGTTTTGGGACATTTTCAAATCCTCTGAATTGCATTTACTTTGAAATCTGAATTTTGCAAAAATCCCCAAGTGAAATTCATTTTCAGTGCAAAATGCCATGCATTAAAAATAATTGGGACAGTAATTTCAGCCAATTAGAAAGACTAACCAAGAAAAAAGCAAAAACATGACATCAAAGTGAAGGAGCCCAAAGGAAGAAGGAGGGATGATTCCCTGAGTCAGCCGAGTGTCCTAGCTGGACATCAGGGCCTTGTCTCCAGCTCCGAGCCCACCACACGGCATTTCCTCAGGATGCTGCTGGTTGGAGGGCTCTTTGCTGGCTCATGTGTCTGTGTGGAGGAGATGGGAAAATGTGGTGACAACAGTCAATAAAACTCTAAAAGTGAAGCAGGAGGGGATTGGAGGACAGGTTTGTTCTCATAGTAGCTCACAAAACACAGCCTTTTCCTGTGAGGAAAGTCAGCAGAAACAATCTTTATTGTCCCATGAGGGCCAACTCTGCCAACCAGGACACCAGCACCAATACATCTGGTATTTGTGATCAACCAAAACCCAATCAGTTTAGCTGAATAACTGGAAAAAGTAAAAAAAAACACATCGATCACCAGAAACTAGACTGCTGTGCAGGGCACTTCGTATCAATAAGACCAAGCTCAGATCATTATAAATCACATGTGGTCTGGAGCAGCAGTCAAAAGAGGAATCCTTGTGGCAGGGAGGCCTTTTCCCTTCACCTTCCCTTAGCTTCAAAACAAACACAGCTGCCAGAGAAACAACATCTAGATGAGAGATATCTTTAAAAGCCTGCCCTGGATGAACACATTTGAGTCCATCACTTGCCAATGTGAGTTGGCATTTATATTCAGGCATTGAGGAAGAAATAAAAATATAAGGAAGCTCATGGAATAATTACTGTGCTGATGGTGCTGTAAGTGGAGAAGATCCTCTTGAGTAAGAAATACAGGCTGGTCAGAAACTCATCCACGTAATAATCAAGCACTTGCCAACAAGCCAAGCTACAAACTAAATGAGCAAGCATGGACATGGATTTGTGAGGTATGTGATGATACCTATGAAATATTTATCCTACACAAGGTTCACTTGCTTATCTGTTACATATTCCTTACAGTAGGATTTTTTTCTTACTAGCAGAGATGCAGGTACTTACAGGTACATACTGCTATAATATACTTAGGTGATACACACACACAAATTATTAATAAGGATAGAACAGACCTCAAACTAGCCAAAGGTGTCGATGTCTCCATCTAACTATTTTGACTTTCTACAGTCGTTGTGTTTCTTGCTTTTGGTATTTTTTTTTTTTTGTAAAAAAAGGACAAGCTATGTTCCTAGCTTAAAAAATAGCAATACCCAAAACCAATGAAATAAACACAATTGTAGGAGTTACTGGTAAATAAAACCAATAGTTTAAAAAATCACTTGTGTGCATCAGCTTGTTTACTTGGTTTCATGGTGGAACATCTGTTTTTTCTTCTACTATTTTGGAATGTCGTCATGAATTTTTTCAGTACTGATACATGAATGGAAAGAACATTGTGTCACCATTTCTATAGCTATCCTCTTTTGTCTCAGGGCTTTATCATAAGCTGTGAGAGCTGAGACTTTTAATTTAATAACCTAACGGAATATATTTTGGAAATCCATTTCAACAGTGGACAGAGATTCCTGAAAACAAGCACTAGATTTTAGGCATATCAAATTTTGTGCTTGAGACTAACTTGTTCTGAGATAACAGAAAAATAACTTTGTTATTTTGATAAAGGGTTCTAGAATAGTACCCACACAACAGTCAAAACTATTTTTGTCATCTGTCTTTAAATGTATGGCAGGCTTAGCAGGCATTCGCACACAACAGAAGAAACTTTTTTCTCTTCTATTACCATAGAGTCCCAAAACAATTCAGGTTGGAAGGAATTTTTGTGGCTCATCTAGTCCACCTCCCTGCCCAAAGAACTATACTAGGTTGCTCAGGGCTTTGTTCGGCCAGTGTCTCAGAGATGGAGAATCCACAGCCTCTCTGGACTTAACCACTCTTATGGTGAATGTTTTTTCCTTACAGCCAACTGGAATTTCCCTTGCTGCAACTTGTGTCCACTGCCTCTCATACAGTTTGCTGATGCCTCTTCTCTGCTGAAGGGTGGTGGTGGTAAAACTGGAAGAAGAACACCAGGCACAGTACAGAAATGTACTGTACTCATAACCGTAGTATTGATGTAGTTTGATGTAAATTTGGGTTTGTTTTCAATGGAGAACTCAGGATATGCAGTAAGACAGAGCTGAACGTACCGCATGCTAGCTACTCCACTGTAGCCATTTAGCAAACACTTAGCATAGGCTAATTTGTAAAGCAGAGTAAGCTCTTGTAGAAAGACCATCTTAAAACAGGCTAAGAGCATCCATGAGGCAATTTCTGACTAAGAGGCCTCCTTCCTCCTCAGTGCAAGTTGAACCATATCAAGTTATAGAAAAGGCACGGAATACGGAGCTCCTCTGATGACCTTCCTCCCCTGTGAGAATCGACTGTCTCTCCTATCACAAGGCTGCTTGGTGTCCTTAAAATCCTTTGATGAGGTGCCGTGTGGAATGCCTTTTGGAAATCCAGGTAGATTATATGAACTAGCATTTGCTTATCAGTTTGCTTGTTGAGTGTCTCTGAAGAGACCCGACAGCTATGTGAGATAGGACTTCCCTTTAACAAAGCCACATTGCCTCTTCCCAGACATACAATCCTTATTTAGGTGCCCAGCATCACCCTTATTTAGGTGTCCAGTCTGCTCCTCTCCTCTTGTTTTGTTCAGTAGGTGCTACCCATCTGTACTGTACCTGCCATGTGGTGCCTCAAGCTATTCCCAGCCCCTCTGCAAGGATTTAACTCTCCTAACTGCCTTTTAAGTTCTGCTGAACAATCTCAACTCAAACACATAAAATCACCTACTGCCATGTGATGCTATGACCTCAGGAAAATCTTACAGATGAGCTGGGGAAGCCTGGTTTACCTTCATGAACATGCTGAATCCAGTTTTAAGGAGATCAGTGAGGCCTGATGACATATGCTCAATATCAACAGGATCAGGTCGATCAGGATTACAGATTTCTTCCACTACCTGTTTCAGCAGTGGTTTGTAAGAAGCCTGCACAAAAAAAAACAATGCACTGTGAGTAAAGGTGTTTAGACTTGGTGCAACTGCTCTTCTAAACATTTTATTTCCATTTAAGGTAACAAAAATAACTATCCTAGAAAGGAAACCATTCACAGAGTTAGAAAATTATGAAAGCAGCAGTGGTCTTTGTGACCTTGACTGCAAATGGTGTGCACCAGCACAGCCTCAAACTGAAAAGACTGGAAGATGGCCACACATTTACTCTGTCCCATGTGTATTATATGAGTTAAAGGGAGGCAAGGAAGAAGGGGGCCTTCTAGTTTCTCTGGCATCTTTTCGGAGGTAGTACAGAAAGAGAGAGCAATAGGGATGACACTCCGTTGCCCATTGTGCACCCAGATCTCATTCCCTTTGTAATGATTTTATAAATGCTTAAGAAGGGATTTTTAGGAGGGGTTGCTTACTGACCACTCCTGCCTTCCCACAGGCATCGTGTCAGCACTGAAGCCTGGATATCAGCAGGGCTGGGAAGAGGCCAATCTGCCTGTTTGTCCCTTATGGGAGAGCAGAGCTAAGGAGTTCATGTTAATCCTCCAGTTTCTATGGCCAGGGCACTCTACATAATACTTCCACCTGTGGAAAACCTTGAGAAAAATAGGCCAAACAACCCCACTGATATCATGCATGTCAGAGCTTCAGAGAAGTTAGGGACCAGGAAAAGTGGAACATGTAAAGGTACAAATGGTCAGCATGCTGGAAGATCCCCTTCCAAAGGACCCACCCTGCATCCTCTTTAGAGTCACAAACCTGGCCTAGAAATTTCCACATTTTCTTAGAAGGTTTAAATCACTCTGCCATCCTGAAAAAGTTCCTGAGATAAACATTTTAGGGACTTGTGGAAAGATCCTCTTTAATGAAAATTTGACCTTACTTGATTTACAGATGGAGTTTTGTTTTGCTGCTTTCAGCTTTGCCCAAACTGCAATGGAACCATGATTGTTTCAGGAAGTGCAACAGCCAGGAAATTAGTAGCTTTCAAATTAGGACATTTATTTTCCTTTGTGACTAGGAAAGCCTAGGTATTCATCATCCCCTAGATTTCTTAAGGGAATTGAATGTAACATCATTCATTTTGTAAAGATGATATCTACCAGAGATATCATCCAAGATAAACATAAAAATGAACGGAAAATAAAAAGTGAGCCACTTGGCTTGAAACTAAATTTTTCTGTAGTAATTAAAGAAATGTTTTTCATCTAACACTTTGCAGTGAGAAACAAACTTACAGTTTTTGAATACAATCCTGTCAACAAAGATTTTTAAACTCATCTAGTTCTTCTCACAACACGTGCATAAGTTTTAATTGAGCCAACAAAGCAAATTACAGCAAACACGAGCTGCAGGATCTTTTAGGAGAACATGCCAAGATTTGTGTCAAATCCAGTCACATAATAAACAACTGTTTGGAAATACACACATGGGCATGAAGTCCTACGTATAAAAATCTGTTTAATAATTTCATAGATGAAGAACAGAAAGACATTAGCAATGAAATATTTTTGGAGTATAGATCAAATCACAGTTAAACAGAGAGGCTTACTGCACGAAATTAAATGAAAAATATTATCTGACTTTAGACAAAACTATGTACTCAAAAGATGTTAAAAATGTGCTATGGTTTTGCATGTCTGAATTTTCAGCACCAAAACTCAGTGCCCTTCAAAGTATTCCAGTTCAGCTACAGATACTAAAAGGCAGATTACTTACTTTTATGATTACTTATTTTTTTTTAGCTGATAGTTTCAAGTATATTTAAAATATGTCATGACTTGAAATTAATCTATTAAATAAATTTCAGGGAGTTTTTACTTTATTTTTTACAAAATTCCCAATAGTTGTACTGATTTCCAACTCATATAATGAAACTTTTACTTTAAATTACTTTAAATTTACTTTAAATTTTGGCAGGGCAAAAATTGTGTTTAAAAAAGTTGTTAAAAACCTCAATGGCTACAGGACATACCTCAGACAAGATTATAAGGAGAAAAGGAGAGAAAAAAAAGAGAGAAAGAAAGAGCAAGAAAAGGAGAGGAGGGATGGAGGGAGAGCGGGAAAGAGGAAGGGAACGAGGAAGGGAGAAATCTACCTCAGATCAAGATGAAAGGAAAAGAACAACAGTTACAATATCAGGCAAAATAAATACTCTCCTCTTGCATGGTCACTACAAAAACTGGTTTGATAACCTGATGAAAACATTCATCATTTTATGTAAGACATATAAACTTCAATGCTACAAAAAGTCCTTCTAAGAGGCTATCCAGTTCCCACTTACTTATCTACAGAGACCTTTTTTTTTGAGTCTTAACAAGAAACAGATAAAGTGGAAAAGCACCTAGAGGCTAAACCCATTCCCATAGCACTAAGCTGGGCTGGGAATGCGTATGGTCGCGGGAAGGGCACTACTTCTTCAGAGGAGCTAAATGGATTGCACACAACCTGTGTTAACACCTGTCAGTCAAAAGAGAGGTCCATTTGTAGAGAGGTGTACGTATGAAGGAAAAACCTGTACTGCCTGCTTATTTCTGCTGCTCTAAACCTCCTGAACTGCCCTCAGCAGAAGGTCGCTCTTAATCAAGAGATTAAATCCATCGCATAGCCAGATCAGGGGGCTGCAAGGTGTTAATACATCCCTTGCTGTGTTCCAGCACTTAGCCCTAAGCAAACAACCTGGGTTACATCTAAAGAACATACTGATGCTAATTACACTTCTAGGAAACTTCTAGAGAGTATTTTCTTATCTGACTGCGTCCCCCCACTGAACTGTATTAAATATTTAACAATTTTCCCCATTTCAGACACCAGACTAGTCCTAACTGCCAGGAGGCTTCAATAACAGGTTTTCTCCACCTTAGTTTTCCAGCCACATTTTGCAACACTCCTGCTTTCTTTCGTACACAGCAATGTTTAATCTGAACTACAGCCCTTTGCTGGTCTGCAGCATACTTAAGAGTTTGGAAGGATTTTTTTTTCTGGCTCAAGGCTCAAATCAAGTTTTACAGTCTCTCTCTAAATCATTGTATGTGCTTTCCATTGTAAAACTATTTTAAACTGAAAATTTAAAACACTGCAGGAGAGATGGAGAGAGAGAGAAAAACACTGAGTATTAGTCCTAATGACCTATAGTAATATCATTGTTCAGGTGTTCATATTTCAGAAACAAAAGCTTCATTTTTCACCTATTTACAAGTGGGACTGCCTCTCACACATTGGGATGGGAGAGAAAATACACAGGAATACAGTTGCTGTACGGATCAGCACCCCGCTTTGCTATGCCATGAGAAGTATTAGTCCAGAACCGTCTTGACCTAGCCCTGCCTTTCACAGGCATTTATGTCACATCACAGCGCTGCAGAGCAACTCCCATATTTCTTCCTCAGGCAATTCTTTGTTGACATTGATATGGATATGCCTGAGTTTGGATGAAGGATTTGAGGAAGTTCTTGATTATTAGGTCAATTATAAAATCTCTACTTAAATATCTTCCACATGGGCAGAACACATACAGGATTAGCAGATCAGCAAAATTAGTGCTGTAATTTTGACAGCATGCTAGAGAAATAACACACAGGGAAAAGAAAGATCCACTTGCCTGGTGGGTGTTGCTGCCTGGATTATGTATGGAATTGAACTGTTTCATGTGCATTCGAGCTCTTGCAATATCCCTGAGGGACTGAAAGATATCGTCCACTGCATCTGTGGCTTTCTGAGATGTCAGGTTCAGCGATGAGTCACAGCCTAAAGAAATAAAGAAACACGCAGCTGAGTGAGTGAAAAACCTTCAAGTGCTTTGATAATAAGCAGGAGGAAAAGGATAACTGGAAGGAAATTTTAAATTAGTTTCATCATGTTATACTGTAGAAACTCAGGGGCTTCTTAGACAGCGTATCATCAGTGCAGCATGAGTCTCTGCAGATAAGCAAGAAGGCATAAATCCTAGACAGCAAGCAAAGTGAACAGCACCTCTCTAACCCCATTTGTAACCTAAATCACACAGCAATTTCATCAGCACAGGGTATATTTTGCTCTCCACAGCAAACAGAAGATCCTATGCTAGCAGGTCCCAAAGAAGGGCCCCATGTGGAAAGGAGCCAGCTGGTTTGCCGGTCTCCTTGGGGCGAAACAGCCATGAAGAGGAGTACCATGCCCCACCTGGCAGCCTGCTGACTCCAAATGCATTTCCTACCTTTGTGACAAGAAAAATGGGAACAATCTGTGCTAAATACAGAGGAAATGATAGCTACACATCAGAAAGAGCTGTATTACCATAAAAAAGTTCTTATCCCTCAAAGTGGCACAGTTATTACTTTTAATGTACTTTTCCAAAGCACTTCTGCTAAGATATAATGCTTATCTTCCACTGAAGCCACACTCCATTTACAGGACCATGTAAAAGGTCCCTCCAGGTGGCCAGGCGGTGCCTTGGCAAAGAGAAATTCTTAGCCTTGGCCCCATCCCCCTCACCACAGGACCTATACTGCACAGAAGCGCTGAAAAAATGCTTTCTCAGCTGACCTGCTGTTGAGAATTAGCCAAGGGAGAGATAACTGGGTCACCCAGTATTTTTATTGCCCTCTCAACACAGCTCTACAGCTTTTGACATCTCTGCTTGCTTCTGTTCTCACTTAACTCCTCGTCCCTGTGGTGGAAGATCTTGCCACACGTGCATACAAACACACGTTCACTCCTGCTTTTTGCCAGTGTCTTCTCTGGAGGATGCTGCTGTAGTGGGTTGTGTGTCCATCCCCTGGTCCTGCAATCAGTCCTGCACCAGCAAACTTCTGTGTCTGCACAGAATCCTGCTGAGAGGACGTGGTGTCCCTGCAGATCCTAGGACCTGCGGGCTCGCGTTGCGCTGCACCAGCGGAGCCCGGCACTAAAAACAGTCACCAAAACATGTCGTGAAGGAGCCTGGACTTTCGGGCTGGGGGGATTCTGACCAAACTTTCCTCTACAACTGACAGAGGATGGAGTCCTTATGCACTAAAGAAACAACAAAAAATGCAGTACTTTCAAAATTTACAGGGAATTCCTAATAGCTAATCTGTATCACTTTCACATCTTTGTATTCTGTACAGCAGAATATATATGTTATACACACACACTGACAGAGGTCTGAAACTATTCCTACAAGATGGTGATCAGACACTGAGCTTTCATTTGTCTAAGTATTATTTGCTGAAAGGCTCTAAGTCAGATCCCCAGCTGGTGCAGCAGAACACATGAAATGACTGTACTTCTGCAGGGCTACGTTGGACCAAGCTGCTGAGGATTTGTACTGTTACATCCCACAAAGCAGCAAAGCAAGATGAACTGGGCCTCAGTAACTCTCGTGTTGTAATTCTAAGGCAGACACTCATATTTTTGGACACAGCTCTCGGCATCATCATTATTATTATTATTATTTTACATGAGTGCAAAATAACTTACAGAAATATTTTTGTTGTTATGTATGTGCAAGATCTGCATGCTCTGGTACTCTGACCAAAGCTTAGTTTTCCTTTGGCCGAGGAGCCTGTGTGTTGTCAGTGAAAGTCCTGAACACAAACTCCACTGCAGCTCATGACCCCACTCCACTGGTGCTCTTGAAAACAGAGAGACGGCTCCTGTGAGTCAGCTGGTGCTGGTTTCTGTGCAACAGTGTGGTGTCCAACAGCTGAAAAAAGTGAAACTGAACATTTATTTCCTAGATAGATGAGTTGGGTAAATAAAGTCTGAGCTAAAAAATCCAGGTTTATATTTATCACTCAACACAGGCAAAATACTCCGAGAAGATCTTATATCGTCGATGTGCTTTTACCCTGCCCATAGGAAAACAGGAATGAGAAAACCAGAAAGTCCCTGTTAGCTCCTAACTCAGAGGCTGCGGATATTTAATAGTTAACATTTTAATGCATTTTGCAAGTGAAAATTAAAATGAAGAGCCATATCTCATTATTGCATTACTAGATTTTTCTTCTCTCTGAGAGACAAGCTCTCTCTGTTTTAGCCACATTAGAGATAAGAAGCTCCTAGCTAATATAAGTAGTTATATTTTCTTTGTCCTCTCTTCAATCCTTCATCAGCAAAAGCCATTGCTTTTGGCCAAACCATCTCTGCAATGTTTCCTTTCGCTAGTGAACGCAAGTACCCTGTGTCGAACAAGTTCAGGCAGGGTAAAAAGCATGTTAAGTTTGCTCCGCTTTGGCCACTCTTCTTTTTTTCTTATTTGTTTATTTTCCTGGACCAAGTAAAAGTCTTTTGTTTTAGCCCTACAGCTATTTTCCTCATGAAAAGAAATACTTGTTTCCTTCTCCTGTTGGCATCACTTCTCTCTCACTCTCTTTTTATTTTAACAAGAGCCTTTTGACCATGAAGTTTCAAAACAGCTTCTCACTTCCCACTTCTGGAACTGCAAGGCATGGTCTGGCTTCGTGGCTGGAAGCCTTGAGATGCTCCTCACCTTGCCTGGCCTCGTGTGTCCCGCTTTGCTTTCTGCTACAGAGTCAATCTTCTCTTGAGCAATTTCTCATCAAAGCGCAGCCTCTGTAACTTCAGTCACCACATGAACAACATTGCCAGGAAATGCTGCCTGGAGCTCAGGCTTTGCTTTACAGCTTGTGCTGACACACTCAGGGGCTGGAGGAGGCCATGAAATAATTCACCCTTACCTCTGTTTAAAAGGCCACATCACTTCATCGCCATCACCTGAACCAAAACAAGAGCCCTGGAATGCCATGAGGACAGCAGCTCCTCACCCTCCACGTTCAACTGTGCCTCTCAGCAGACCCAAGTGTATCTGGAGGAGCACTGGAGCAGGGGCTCAATGTGTGCTTCCAGTCTCCATGGCAGAGCGTGGTGCTGGAGCCAATCTGGAGCAGGGGGGCACTGGGACTCGAAGCACGGATCCAGCACCAGTTTAAGGCTGACCAGATGAAGGGAAAAGAGGAATGCTTTCAAAAGTTTATCTAAAATGTGGTTTCCTTGGGACTTCTGATCACATGTCTGGGGAAGTCATCACTCTCTCTTTCCACCCTGACATCCAGTCTTCTTTTTTTAAATGTAAATTTTAAAAATAGTTTTACTTGCAATCCCTTATTGTTGAAATTAATAACAAAATCTCAGGTTCGCCGAAGGCTGCTGCCTACCTGTCGCACTGCAGTAGGTCTGAAGAGGGGAGCGGGGTTTCTCTCCAGCCTGGAGAACAAGAGAAGCTTGTGTACAAATGGCAAGCGGCTACAAATCACCTCCCGTTCACACCTTCCCTGTCAATGGGGCTGTGTGCACATATGGAGAGCAGAACACAATCCCTCTTCTCTGCCCGCCTCCTGCTACCAAGAAATCTGCTCCTTTTACAACAATGAAGAGGTGGAATACATTAGCTGCTTCACAGCTCATGTGCTAATTAAAACAACTCTTCCTGTTACCTTTTTTTCAGGGGAAGTTAAATGGCATTAGGAGAGCATGCTGAATGAACTCCTTTGAATCCCAAGCCCTGTTATATATGGGAAAAGGCATTTAAATGAATTTTGGGGATTTCCTGTCAGAGTGAAGACACCCAGATATGGAAAAAAGAAAATCATGCTTAACCAGCATGGGACTAAAGATTTTAAAGCACATATCCAAGATCTTGATGATATCCCAAGAAGAATATAACCTAGTTCTGCGGTAAGTGGTGCCCGACCTCACTGATATTGCTTCTGTTCCACTGCCATCCATTTGCGCTGAATTTGAAGGGAGTCAAAGTGTCAGGAGCTGCATCCAGCACATAACAGGATGAGACTATATCAGCCCTGATTTTTGACCTACTTTGGAACTTTTTCATCAGAGAGAGCACATCTCCTCTTAAGCTACACATCTGCATAGCCATTAGTACCAGGATGAATCCATTTTCACAAGAAGCTTGAAAAGAGGAGAATGGAGATGCTCTTCTCTACAGTCTGGGGTAAACTCTGGAATGGAGCTGACAGCGTAGCCAAGCCATTTTCGAAGCACACGCTGAAGTAGGGGCTAAACCAGAAAACTGGTACTTTGAAGAGGGGAAAATCCAGCATCAGGATTGCATTATGCACGCTATTTTCTAGATATGCAGAGCTAATTGGCTTGTCAGCGAAAGACAGAAAGAACAGAGATACAGGGTGCCTTGAGGGTCAGAACTCAAAATACAGCACTGTGATATTAAACTAATGAAAATATTCTATTTTTATACTTTAGATGATAGCATAGCAATGGGGGCCCTTCTTTTTCCAGCAGATAAATCTAAAATCATGCATATGTATAGCCACAGCCATATGTTTTAGAATAGTTTTGATATATTCATGCATTAAGATTGTTATGAAAAAGTAGGTATGGATGCATATGGTTACATAGACCACGGCTGGTTTTTTTTAAGGGAAAAAAAAAGTGTTAAAACCAAAACTAGGATGAAATTAGTATGATCCTCCTCTCACCTTTCTTCCTGATGGGTTCTGCCATGCATTTGAATCTTTATTCTTAAATCTGATTTGTATTAAATTGTGCTCTCCGCTGCATCTAAAAGGGAAGCTGGTGAGCCAGTATGACAGTGGGACAAGGAAGGATGGGCCAGAGTACAAGACATCTGTCATTTCCTAATAGCAACATCAGCAGAAGGTGAAAAACCAGAACTGACTCCATTTTAGTTTGAGGGATTACAGAAGAGAGGTGCCTCCCCCAGTTTGCAAGAAGAGAGCGTCCAGAGGGGACACAGTGGTGCCTGTGACAGCTTCCCCACAGCACATGGCACATCTCTACCACTGGAGAAGGGGACTGTCCTGCTCTGTGCTCGCTCCACATCCCCAGCGCCAGCGTGCACGGCGCTGGCTGGGGCAACCATGTCTGTGCTGCTGGCAGTCCCCAGCAAAGAGCAAGCCTCTGGGCAACGTTGAAATGCTGAAGGCCAAGTCAACACTACAGTGGGCTGAGCTCAAAACAGGGCTGGCTTTTCTGACATTAGCAAGTGATCCGGGTGCTACTGATTCGATCAGAGGAAAAGAAGGGTAAAAAGAAACATGGAGGAAGCTGAAAGATTTTTCAAAATGGTATTTGGAATTCAAAGGTAATTAAAAGGCACTTAAAATAAAGTTATGAAAGTTATAAAAAAAATAACAGGTCAATTTTGCTGAAGATCTGGCAAAGCAGTGTGTCTGTGCTGCTGGCACTGAGGGGTAAGAGCCCAGCAGCTAGGGAAGGGGCAGGCACAGAGGTGCAGAGATTGGTACCTGTCCCTACCCACAGCCTTGAGATGCTCTTGCCCCATCCCCTACCAGTAACTAAAGCAGATTTCTAAGCCATCGTCCTGATTCAACCCTTTTTCTCACCCTTCCTCTTCTTTCCCTGCTTTCTGTGATGGCCCCTTGCCCCAGTCATGCCTCAGCCCTTCATTGCACCTGGGAGGCTGAACTCAGCTTGAACCACACTGCTGCAAAACCACTCCGTCCCCACGGCGCTCCCCGGGGAGAGGCAAGTTATTTGTGCACCAGAGGCGAAGAGGTCGAAACTCCTCTGAGGTGTCCAAGAGGTCAGCATCACAGCCGGAGCGGGATCCTGGGATTTCCCAGCCCTGGGCTCGATCAGCCCTTCTGCCACTCCACACAGCACCAAATAACAGACTGCAAATGCTAGCAGGCAGAAAGATAAACAGAGGGGAAGAGGAAAACAAAGAATAGAAGCATATGGGAAAAACATTAGCAAAAGGAGGGAAAATGTATACGATGCTAAAAATCAAAGCAGAATGTTCTTCTCCCTCAATTATTAGCAACATCTGATTTGAACCTATTTGAAACTCAAGGTTTGGATGGAGGGTCGCTGTAGGGCTCCAGCTGAATTCTGTAACTTCAGAATAAGTCAAAGGGATTATCTGAGAAGCCACAAAACAGAGGTCAGCTCCACATTTCTATAAATGTCATTTAAAATCTGATTGGTAGATGGAGAATGAAAACACAGCAGCACGCAGGGACGCTTTGGGCCAGTCACCAGCACCACACAGCGCAAGTGAAAGCACGGATGCGGTGTCTGTGATGGGAGGAGGGAGAGTCTGATCCACCGCCAAGGAAACCATTGAGGCTGGTATTACAACCGGCAAAGGTGCAATTTGTAGTTTATTTTAATTATGACAAACATCTCCCATTTGAGAGAAAAGTCAAGGATGTTTTTTAAAAGAGTAATTAAATTTAGAATCCTAAATCTCCACTTCACCTTTTTAATAAGCATCCAAACTTTAGCAGTGCTGAGCATCCAAGGATTGCACATGTACATCTCCATGGGCAGTTCAGCACAGATCTGATGTTTATTATACAGGGACACATCCTGTGAGCTCTGGAGCTCACCGGGGAGGGATGGCAAGAGCCAGTGGTGTGCTTGGAAAGCTTGTCATTGGCGTCAAGTGTAGGAAACTCTTCTGGAAACTGTTTTTTTGGCATGCAAGCCACACACAGCCCGCATGGCTAAGTAATTAGCTGGATCTCAAGCTCTAAAGCTGCATGAGTTAAAATTTGGCCACTTACCTATGTGATTAAACATGGATTTAAGACCTATCTTTGGAGAGTCTTTTTTTTAAAAAAAAATTTTTTTTTGGCTTCAATATCTGTCACTTGGACATTTCTATTTTACAGGAATATTTTATTGCCTTCTTCTTGCCAAAATCCAACAGCACAACATGTAATATCAACTTTTATGAAGCACTGCAAACTCAGTACTCACTACTCACTGCAGACTCTCATGTTACATGAAATTAAACCTGTCAATTCAGCGAACAATTACAGGGAAAAACTTCAGCACTTAACAGAATAAATTACATAAATTAACTGCAGGAGGAATTTAAGTTAGGCTCAGATGTGCTTTCTGAAGGAAATTAATGTAACAGATTCATTAGGGAATCATTCAGTTGCTCCCTCAAGTAGTCCATATCTTAATTAAAAAACCACATATGTTAATAAAGCTATGGTATATGCTCTGTAAGTCTAATAAGGCCTCCCAATAATGTTCTTGCAAGAACTCAGTAAAACTCCAGGTTTTACTAAATGATACAGAGCTTTATGAACATACCACCCCAGGAGCTATATGATCAAACGCCCTCAGTCTTCTGCAAGTTATTCTCAGCTCCCCTCCTTTTGTCTTCCGACTGGTGTCTGCACTTTGGCAAGGACAGGTTTTTGCTCCCATCAAGGACTTTCTGGCTATTCACGCATCAGCCAGCAGCTTTCAGTGATGCGATGAAGTTTCACCCTCGGACCGGCTGCCTCTCACTGCCTCCACAAGGCACTCCAAGAGGCACTGTGCATGTGAAGGACAAACGATGCATGGGGAAGGGGGCCGAGCGTTGTGTCCAGGTAGCAGCAGGAGAGGCAGCAAGCACGGCAAAGCCTCCACGGGCAGCGTGCACCAGAACAAAGGACATGCTGTATGTGTAAAACGATACGGCCATTCTCCTTCAGAACAGCTGGTGTGGTGGGACACCGATGGGACCCTGCCACTGCCTTTTCAAACGTACCTACTCAGGACCTAATAGCTCTGTTCCTTCCATTCTTTCTCCAAGCACCTGCAAGTCGCCCTTGCAGGTCGTGTGAGAGACCACCTGGAGCCAGACAAGCTTTCAGGCTGCGGCCTTGCTTACGCTCAGACAGCGCTGTTAATGCGGCACTTCACACTACCTGGGTGGATGAAAATCGTATGCAAAGAAAAGTGTTCCTAAGCAACTGTGTTTAAAGCCCTTCAGAAAGAAACACCCCAGAGGCCTGTTTTGTCAGGGAGCAGGGAGGAAGCTCGTGCAGAAGTCCACGGGAATCTAGAGGCTCTGCCCATGGGAGTCTAGATGCTTTACCCACTCGGCCTCAGAGGGGAACCTCAGCAAAACATGGCAAGATCTGTAAACATCGTTATTTTTATAAAAGTTTTCTTCTTTATGTTGATTACAAGGAATAATACTTTTAAAACAACAACAAGGTGAAATAAGTCTTTCAGTATCTTTGATTTTTCCTTCTTTTTTTTTTTTTTTTTTAGCTTGGACAACGGAAATTAATACGATCAATGTTTTTTGCATTCACAATCCAACTTGCTTGTACGTTCCTCATAGTGCCAAGTCAGGCTTCCAGACATGACTGGAAAGTGCTTACTTGTGAAAAAAACTGTCCTAACTAGAACTGATAAAAATACATGAAATCGTTTAAACTCATCGATCTAAGAATGGTGGTAATGGAGAAATGTCCAAGAGATATTTTCTTTCCCAATTTAAGTTCTGAGCCAAACAGAACTCATGGTATCCTTACACTAGTGAAGGCAGCTTTATACAATAATGTACATGTATAAAAACATAAGATCACAATTAAAACTAATAGTTGTAATTTATTTATCAGCTATTGCAGTAAAACACTGTTTTTAATAGGAAGATAAAAATAATGACATTTTAATGCTATGTATCTATTCAAAAAGGCCTCTTCACGCAGTATGCTATACAACAGATGAAAAGCCATCTGAAAACTGACAAGGATAATAGGCACTTACGCTGCATTCAATGTACTCTATTTAATGATAGATAATAATAATGGTAGATTATAACAATTGCCATTTTAATTTCCCCCCTTTATTCAAATTAACAGAATTATGATACATCCCCTAAGAAGCTTTTGAATTTACAACTGTCGTAGTCCAGCCCTGATCGGGACCAGACCACGCGTCTCTCTCTCGCTCCCCCCACCCTCCAAAGAGAATAGGAGGAGATGATATAAGGAAAAATGGCTCGAGGTTTAAGATAAGGACAGGGAGGAATCCTTAAAGTTACCGTTACAGGCAAAACAGACTCGACTTGGGAAAACTATTCATTTATTTCTAAAACTAGCAGGAGAATGAGACAGGGAACAAGATAACCTCCCACCACCCCTCCCTCTTCCCAGGCTTAACATTATCTCTACTACCCTCCCCCCGCCCCGAGCGGCACAGGGGGGAAGAGGGAATGGGGGTCGTGGTCAGTTCATCACGCGTTGTTTTACGCTGCTACTTCATCGTCGGGGGAAGAACTCCTTACACTCCTCCCCTGCTCCATCGTGGGGTCCCTCCCACGGGCCACAGCCCTTAGTGAAACTGCTCTGGTGTGGGTCATCTCTTCCACGGAGTGCAGTCCCTCCAGAACAGCTGCCCCAGCGGGCCCTCCACGGGCCACAGCCTCCTTCAGGCATCCACCTGCTCCGGCGTGGGGTCCTCCATGGGCTGCAGGTGAATCTCTGCCCCTCCATGGGCCTCCATGGGCTGCAGGGGGACAACCTGCTCCACCATGGTCATCACCACAGGCTGCAGGGGAATCTTGGCCAGGAGCCGCATTACTCCTCCCCCTCCTTCTTCACTGACCTTGGTGTCTGCAGCCGTTCCTCACAACAGGCTGGCAGACACCTCTCAGGATCCTTTTCACATCTTATTCACTTCTCATCTCCTCTCCACTTCTTGCAGCCAGGCTGGGCCAAGTTGGGCCCAGTCGGCTGCCCGGCGGGAGGCCAGAGGGTGAGGCCTGCAAGGCCCACACAGCTCGCGCCTCCCCGTCTCTGCCCCCGCTCAGCTGCTTCACATCTTCTCTCTTTTTTTTTTTCTGCCCTAGGCCTGGCCGTATCCACTGAACAAAGGGGAAACTTCTAGCAGTTTCCTACAGAAGCTACCACCTTAGGCCCCCCCTCACTAAACAAAACCAGAACAACAACTATGCTCAGAATAGTTTCCCCTAAAAAAATGACATCATTTACCTTCTAAAACTAAAATTAAACTACAAAAAGATTAAGTGTTAGCCAAAACACTAGAAGGTTGTTTTCCAGGAGAGACTGGATGAAAAAGCTAAAGGCTAAATGCCAATCCTGTAATAATCTACAGCGTTATGACAGCTTTGATGCTAACAGTAGGTAGAAATAGACTGTAACAAGTTTACAAAGATCATGGTAGTAAGACATGGAGCTGTCAGATGAACACAAATATCATAGATTTCCAGTTCTTGTAATATTTGAAATTCAAGAATGAAAATGTGATGAATGACACATCAATCTTGACATACTTTATCTACTATTTGGCCAGTGCTGCACTACCCAACTGGAAGATAAATGAAAGAAGGACTAAATGCCATGCTCAGTGTAATTATGACATAGCACAAAACGTATAATAATAAACTGTCTGAAGTTAATCTACAACATTAGAGTTTATATCTAACTGCAATTTTAGAAGAAAAATGTATTTTTCAAGCTGCACCATGCTCACTTCTGAAATCCTGATTACAGAAAGCACTCAGGTGTGAAATCCCACTGAAATCCAGCCAGAATATCCTCAACCTTACTTTAGCATCCCAGCACCCCAGGAAAGAGGAATGCTACTACTCTACTGTTACTACAGGCAAATAATTAGTTTTAAAATAAAATATGCAATGTGATTGTAACCAAAAGTAATGCCCAGCATAAGTGGACAGTTCATGGTAATTCCTCTGGTAATTTTAATTCAAATTTCAATTTAATATCTTACAGGACTGCCTTTTTCAAAACGTGTTTTCCTGACACTGTCAATGATACGTATATTCACAGTATATGTTAATGACACCAAAGATGAATGCTCCCATTTTGTGGCTAAATTTCAAACAAGATTTGGAAAGTTTGTGGCCATAAACTGGTGGATGGATGATCTTGTAAATCACCACTCAGTAGCCCAGGCAGAAGCTCAGCCTTGAATTTAGGAAGCTGGGCCGTTCACACTGGCACCATGCTCTGCCTCCCCAAGTGTAACACAAAGCTGCCTATGGTGTGTGAAAATGTTAATGATTCTGAAGACCACAGGAAGATGGCTTGAGATGCTCTGCTGGAGACCAGAGTTAGTACTGGGCAAGGACCATATTATACACCTTTTTGTTCCTGATACATCTTCTCCTGAAAACGGATGTTGACACTGGACGCTGAGGTGGAATGTGGGGATAAAACAGGGTAATGGCAGAACAGGTGTTTTTCTGTCCTGCAAGTGAGGATAAGTCATGTATAACAATTTCCAGAGAAAAAGAATAGAAATACTTCTGTTAAAGGGCTTCAGTGCATAACAAAGACAAGCTTTTAAACACATAATATCGAAAGCAACAGCCACAATTCTCCACATCGAAATCAGGAATTCTACTTTAATGGCACCCTACCACTCTGCAAGTCATACATGACCAAGGGCAAAAGGACTAGAAACTGGAACGCTGGAAATGTCTGCATTTACACCGTGACAACTCTTGTCCCTCATGGAGCTGTTTTGCCCTGCTACCGTCAGTGGTACAATGCAGGTAAATTAAGGGTTATATCTCCCTGGTACCCTGGCCTCACCAGGGGACACCTCCAGCAAAGGGCTGGCTGAGGCTGCAGGAAAGCTTCTGCAGACTTGCACTCTCTCAGTCTAAGAGGCTTAGCATCCCTTTGCACATCAGGGAGGGAAATGGGTGGGAAATGGGAAAGCAGGCAGTGAATGGGCGGTAAAGAACCCGTGCCTGCATCCCTCAGCTGGTCACACGTGTGCTACCTAGACCGTGGGTGTATATAGGGCACAGATGTCCATATTCTGGAGGTGGATGAGAAGCTATGCCAAACCACAGCCCTCTCAAGCCCTTCCATCACAACAAATGGTGATCACGGCAAGGAGTGAGTATGGTTTAATCCATGCACAGCATCCATTTTGTGTTACCAGCTCAACTGTGCTGCATGCTGTGCATACAACAGACCCTCTGGAGACAAACCTGTGTCTCTGGTGAGTCACTGTATTGATCTACTGAACAAATGATCTGATGTGATGTTACCGTGTTTCAGATCTTCCTCTTCAGATCCTTTCCTCAGAATACACAGAGGAAAACTGTCACCGTTTGTACAACTAACTGTCTATCTATACACCACAACATTGTACATGTGGGTTTGGGATGTTTGAGTCATTTTTTGAAGCTATGAATCGTGAACAATTTAATTCTAGTACAAAAGCAAGCTGTATTGTCTGTCACCTTACCGGAGTTTGAAATTAGAATGCTTTGCATCTAGATAAAAGGGTAGATGATCATTTAGCCTACAGCACGGGCGATTATGTTATTCCAAATAAGCATTATGTCTCTGATAAGATTAGGAAAACCATATTTTGCAGAGGCATTTGCTCTTTGTGAATCTCACTGAAATATCTATGCAAAACCAGTATTACATTTGGAGTCAGAAATAAAACAGGAGCGGTCTTGGTAAATTTCTCTCTTCAGTTTTGGTTTAAGTGGTCGTTTATAGTTTTCATCACCCGCTATAAAACTATTTCATTTGAAATCATCGCTGGAGTTCTGTCTCAAAAGATAACGCCTCTTGTTTTGGTAATATTTCACATCTCAGTGAGAATAATATCCTATTTTCACAGAAGATATTTTCTTTATGAAAGCAGATAACATTAACTCATCTAAATGATTTAAAAGTCTTCCTATGCTCATCTACTTTTATAATCCATTGAAACTGTGCACTGCACTTTGCAGAGATCATAAGAATACAGCCCAGTGCAAACCTCTAATAGTCTGCAGATAAGTAAGAAAAGGCAACTAAGTAAAAAGTATGGGTAGAAAGAACAAAAATAAAGCAATTAAAAATGCAAGTTATAAAGAAAGCACTGCATGAATTATCCCACTTTTTGCTAATTTTAAAAATTGGCATTACTGTTATACAAGAGACAAGACACAGACTGCATACTTTGGACGAAAAGCAAAATAAAAGAAGTGAGGCTGCAGAAAGGATCTGAAAGAGGAGAGAAGGAACCCTACTACGGGAAGATGGACCAACATGGCACTATTTGCTTCCAAAGGATGAACAAAGATGCCATGTGCCAAGCCGCCTCCTCCTCCGAGTACATGGGTGTTGCAGCGGGCCACTAGCAAGACACAGCAGATCCCTGACTACGAATAGCACAGAATTATACAATTGATGCTCATTTTTATTAATTTTCTTGTTTATCTACTAGAAAGCACAAGGCAGGTATCAGTCAATGAAGAAAATGATTAGCAGTACAAGGTGCAAGCGCATGTATAGAGGGAGGAAATATCCTAGCTTATTAGCAGACTAAACCTGTATTCATAGATACCAATTCACAATATGTGCAACAGATTAAAAAAGATGCTGGCAGAGGCCTCAGTTTAGCAGAAAATGTAAACACTCATTCAACTTTGTGATGGGATGAAGTTAGGCCAGGGCTTAAGTGCCTTGCTGAATTAGGGTTAAACTCACTGGTTTAATTCAGAAATAATTGTGCTATTTTAATTAACAAACAATTGAATGGCTTGTGGAGTTGGTCTAAAATGTTTCTTAGGCACTTAAGAATTAACATCTTTTGTCTTTAAAACAAATCGAAAATGTTGTGTGCATTGGTGAAAACACAGGCTTTTAACACAGGCTGGAAGAAACAACTGATAGAAAATGCCTGGGATCTGTAGTCATTTCCATTTAGTATAAATTGTTAATGTTTCCAAAAATAAATAACGAAAAACACTCATAAGCTTGTAGTCAAGTTTCAACACCTGCTTATTTATTGTGGCCAACTAATAAGGATAACATGAGTTACGCTTCAAGCATATGGCAGAAGCATTAGTGGGTTTTTATTGTGCCTGCCTAAGAACAAAAGAGGACATGCAATTTCAGAATTAAGTGGATTTTTTTTTCCTCAGGAAACGAGGATATTAGTAAATGCAAACAACCAGTCAAGCCTGAAGGACTGAGAGCAGCAATTTTGCCATGAGCCTGGTCTGTGGCAGCTCAGTGCCAGGGCACTGGGCAAGTGCAGCTCAGAGGTGTTGTGGCTCCAGACCACCAAAGACTGTCATTTGCAGGGTGCTCGTACAACGGCAATCATAGAACTGCAATAGAAATATTTATATTAATATATCTAAGCTAATAGGTTCTCAAATGATCAGCAGACATAGATGCACTTCCATGGATAAGTACCACAGGAAATGAAGCCAGTGGAGGAGGGGAGGCTCCTGAGACTCCTACCACAGCCATGTTTCATTTCAGAAAGGGAAAATACTGACTAATTTTGGTCCTGAACTCCTTATATCAGCTTGTGTCCACTGATCTGAATTGAGAGATTCCTGCACAGGGAAGAATTATATGAAAATGCAGTTGTGAATGTAAACACTGTGAAAAATCACATCTGCAGCTTTTTCTCCCACGCTCTCTCCGCATTAGAGACCGATCCTTCAGAAGTGTTGTGGTTGATATGTATCTCCCTCCCTGAATTCCAAGCATCGTTAGTCATAATGTGAATGAAATGATTAATGACCAGGTAGACTGCTAGGTCTAGGTCTTACTTTCCCATAGAATTTGCATGGAAATATGCTACTGAATAACAGATGGCTGCTCTCAAAATCCTTCTCTGCACCACTGCTGGTTGGTGGACACCTATAACTCATTCTTTCTCCTTCCTCCCACCATGAGAAGACACACCGCATGCGGAGGGGACTGCAAAGGATGTGCACACTAGGATGGTTTGGTTCTGTTCAGTGCTCTCACCAGAGCAGCTGCAATGGGCATCACTCCCATCCTCCCAACAGCAACCTGTGGCAGTAACAGCAAGCCATCCTGTTGTCGCTCGTGACATGCCGCAGCACAGAGAGGTAGGCAGTGGGGCTCAGCAGCAGCACATGTCACCTCTGAAGCGAACCACCACGGAGTAAGAAAATGTTTACATTTCCAAGCAATGAAAAAGACTGAAGGACAAAGCTTCCCCATACACTTTATTACTACTTTATCTCAGAAAAGTGAAATGTTGTTTACCATAGCTTCTGTGCAACATCACCATTACAGTCTTGGCCAATTTCCAGGTGACTTTTGTGCCATTTTATTCAACAAGTTTTTGCCACCCTCAGATGTAAAATTATGACTGCTTCCATTATCTGGGATGTAATAAGGTTGTCTTTTCCTCATATTTGGGATCTTCTTTTTTTAAAAAAAAAAAAAAGAATGTGTTTTATTTTTACACCAAAGGATTAGAAATATTGTATCATGTTATTTTATATAGCATCTGGAAAACACACTTTTTTTGCACAGATATTTCCTCTCTTCATTGGGGATGAACAGATGGGATTAATCTCTAATAGTGTTAGCCATCTGAAAAATCTAGTCCATGCTCTTTATCTCATTCGAGGGAGTCTCCTGGAAAGGCCAATTTGTCTGCACCAACTATAGGTC
The DNA here is from genome assembly GCA_011801015.1 of Ardeotis arabs. Classification (NCBI taxonomy): domain Eukaryota; kingdom Metazoa; phylum Chordata; class Aves; order Otidiformes; family Otididae; genus Ardeotis; species Ardeotis arabs. Next base: position 75,046 of record JAAGAY010147940.1, read on the forward strand.
GCTAGAAAGCTTCTCCTGCTAACATAAAATTCTGTGAAATAACTCCCATTTCCAATGAAAGGCCCAAGTCATTAACATGCAATAAGCTAAAGTAATATAAATCTGAGATAAGAAAAAGGATTAACCAGTAGACCAGAAGAAGTATGACAAGTATGTGTTGCTCTTCTAAAAACCAAATATGAATAGATGCTACTGTCAGCTCTCAGTACATTCAGTGAGAAACGCTTACCCTGCAGACATAAATAAACTGTCCTACTTTCTGCTTATGCCAACACTACAGAAGGGAAAAAGTACAGAAATATCAGCTAGATAATACCTTGTCCTGGGAATGATAAATGCAACGTGATCCATTTGTGAGGAGTCTTTAACATGTATAATACTTGCTTTATTTATTTCAGGGTTTTTTACATAGTCTTTTTCATAGCTTCTCCAGAGTGCTGCACCAAAGTCAAAATTTGAGGTTTTGCCTTCACAAAGACTGCCTAAACCAAGCTTTTCCAGAGAAAGGGAGCCAATCAAAAGCAGAATGAAGCAGTCTCTAACCAAAATCCTGACTGAGCAGAAAAGCAGCAGAATCCGAAGCTCCAATGTGCGAGCCAAAATGGACACAGGTAGGCTTTCAAATATGAGAGTGCTTTTGCAGAGCTAGCAGCTATAAAAATATATTTGCAGTGAGTCACAGTGGCTGTAGACATGCAACCCCCACAGAGTTGTTTGCAAGTCATTTCTCTGCATTTACCCACTTGTGTTCAGTTGAAGACTGAGTAACTGCAAAATACCAAATGCAGTATATCAATGTAAGAGGAGAGGGAAAATGACACAGGAAATGGCAGTCTAGTCACTTGCCTTTCAAATAGGCATAAAGTTCAAGAAGGTTTTGAAAAAGAAAACCAAGGTTTAAAAACGGATGAGGAAGGTGGACAAAAGCTGACAAATGCAGGTGATAACCAGGCTCTCCATACACCTCTCTGGGTGAGACAACCTACTGTTCAGCTGACAGAAGTCTGGTAGATGAAGTCTATTCAGATTTCAGTAAAACATTTGGTACAATGCCACCTGGAGAATTAGTTTGGAGTAACGAAATGGGACTTAGTAAAAGAGTTGTATGGAATGGGCTGAAGGAGAGATGACAATGGCCTCGGCTGGATGGAGAGTGTTAGTAATGTTCCTCGAGGACTGGTCTTACTATTTTTATTGATGATTTCTGCACAAAAAATGGGAGTGCTGATGACAAATAATGAGGTACTGTAAAAAGTAGAAGGAACCTGAAATATTAGACAAGATTTAAGTTCTGAGGCACCAGAAATAAGACAAAGCAGACCAGCACATCAATACAAAATGAGATAAACCTCACCAAGGTCATCAACTTAGTGGGTAATAATAAATCTCTCCATTAGCTGGGACTCTGTGATGGAAAACAACAGGAAGAGGGATGACTATGGCCTACCTACCAGCATCGCATGAGGCATGCAAAACTCATCAGGTAAGGTACTTCCTGTAGATATATAGACATGCTAGTTCCATCCTAAAAATGATAAAACTGGAGAAGAAACCATTTTGGTCACTGGTGCTTGAGATACTTGAATTAAAACTGGAACAGACTTAAAGAAGATCTGTGAGCATGAATACAGAAAAGATAAACCATTTCTATTAAAAAAAATGGGGTTTGTTGAGCTCAGCAAGAGGAAAATTGAAGATTTTCCATCAAAGGAACAAGGTCCTGAAAGAGCCTTTGTGTGAGAGTAGCTGGATGTAGTTGGAAATAAGGGCAGTTTCAAGATAGATTTTGATAAGTTTATAAACAAGATTATATGATATGGTTGCCCTGAAAGGAGCAGGGGGCCTGGGTTGGTGGTGAGGCAAGCACCTCCTTGCTTCTGTCCACATAGACCCTTGATCACTTCAGACAATTTTCATACTTCAGAGATTTAATATTACATCTAGGAGAAAATTAATGCAATTGCTCAAACTCTCTGTAAATGTTCTCATAAATGCTAATGTAGAATTTTGACTATTAAAAGCGTAGAAATGTCTGGCAGCCTTTTTAAAAGCCTGGTTCAGTCTAGCTGCAGGCTGTCGATGACCAGTTTCACCACACACATTTTTCTGCCCTGACAAATGGCTCAGTGGATAGCTATGGGACAGCCTGTCTGGGAGGTTTACAACCCGCTAATGACAAAGCACTCAGAGCTGGGAATCGGTCTCTAATAGAAATGAAAATATTTTTCCTCCCAGAAAGCTATTACAATTCTCCTTCCTTCTCTCAAAGTATATATGTTGAGTAAGTTGCCTCGCTGTCGGAAAAGACTGGTAGGAATCGTAAAGCTATCAGAGACCACAGATGTGTAGCTCTTTCACTTCCCTAATAAGCCAAACTGCTTCGGCATTGAAGAAGTGTGGAAAGGTCATCAGAGAGGCAAAGTAATGAAAAAGTAGAGGCTGAAAGGAAAGCAGAAGGCTTGAAACTAGTTGTATGTGTTATACTTCTGAAAGGCAGGAGAAACGAGGTTTTGTGGTGTACATGGGTTAGCAAATGGGATTCTGTAGGATATGCAATTCACTGTCGCAGAGAAGGACTTGCACCATGTACTTCTGGGTAGCATGGAAAGGCAGACTCACTGCCTCACTATTTAGAAAGCTTAGCTGAATAGAGGGAAGGATGAACCAGAGGATATATCTGTTAAAAAGTACATTTCAAACAACTCCTGCTGCCTGTACTCCAGAGAACAGGGAAGTGGCACATAGCAACCGCCTGGTCCTATAGCCAGGGACGTGCATTTCCCTGCTCCTCTGAAAGTCTGCTCCAGTCTGGGCGAGCTGTAAACCTCTGAAAGATCATTGCTCACACATGCTCAGTTAAGCCTTGCTGGATTTTCACCACTAAGATGTCTAAGGATGCTCTTGCCAAACATACTCCAGTCTTTCACAGGACATAGTGCTAACAGAGCAGTCCATCCATCATCACTAAACAGCAGCAAGCTGTGATCTGTTACTTCCCAGTTCCCAGCTGTGATCAGACAGCAAAAAATGTACCATTTTCACAGAACACCATGAGTCTGTCCCATTTCCTAGGCTTTACCCAGGCCAGGGCTGCTCAGTCACTATCCTGGTGCCATGGGGTTGGACCTACAGCTGCAGCAAGGAATAGGCTACTAATGGCATCCAGGCAATGACGAGGCTCTGTCAAAAGATAAATGCCATCCTGCAAATGAGTTGTAGAAAGCTAATTTCTACTTTTTTTTTTTATTTAAATGTTTAGTAAGTTGTTAAACTACAGAAGAATTTAACAAAAACCAACTATCCTTATCAATAAATTTATGACACTGACATCTATTTATTTTATTAAACCTACTCCTTGCCAGGTTAGCTCCACAAAATTCAGCATCCTGTTTTTACAGAAGACTCAGGAAAAAGACGTTCATACTTGAGATGCCAAAGGGTTCCAATCAAGCTCTTCATATTTACTAAGAATGTAAACAAAATGACATGACCTCAGTAGGAATCATTTACTCTGTACTTTTTACAGAGGACAATAAACATATGGAAGGAATTACAGAAAGGGAGTCAGTAGACTAGTTCATCAGAGAAATGGTTTGTATGAAAATAAAATTACATATGAAAGGCTAAAGTAGGTAAGCATAGAAAAATGGGTCAAGTGTGAGGAAGAGTACTCTTTTCTTTGGGCAAATGTTTCTTATGTTCTTGATGAAATTTTAAGAGCAAGAATGTATACTGCAAGAATGTATACTCAGATGTCAGGAAGCAACAGTCTCTGTGTCATATGCAAGGAAGGAATTTTATCAGGTTCCATTTTTAGGGAGCCTTAAAATATTGCACTGGGAATAAAAAAAAAATCACAAAAAGCATTTAAAAAATCTCAGATGATCACAGATCCATAAAACATAGGAATTACTAGGAATATGGGACCTAATATGGCTGAGGTTTATGATGAAGCATAGCAGAAGAATCGGAGGCAGTGTACCTAAGTGTACCTGGCAGTAAGTGCCAGGAAGAAGATCAGGATGTGACTGAGCACCTTTTTCTGCCTGGAGATCCTGCTCAACAGGAGGGGGGGGGTGGGGGTAGGGTAAGAGTAGCTGCTCTGCTGCCCTCAGGATGGAGGATGCAGGAACAATCAGAATCAAAAATATTGTGTAAGCCACAAACAATACAAATGAGCTGAAAGGCCCCAATCTGCATGGTTCTGTGTGCCCTTCAGCTCCTCAGTTTTCAGACGGCACTCAGTGACCTCCAGCTAGACTTCCAGCTCAATGGGGATACACTTAGGAAGGACACATTGAACACTCTCAGATGAAACCTCAGAAGACTGAGCAGTTGTGGGACATCATGAACTCAGTTTCTCATTGGAGAATATTAATTTGGTTTAGCTGATAGTCTTTTTGCTAGCTTGTAAGTTAAAGTGAGAGTGTCGTTTTACAACTTTATGAGAAAAAAAATCCATGCAAAGTTACTGAAAAAGCAGTATCTGAAAGTGACATCATCTGGTCTATGTTACAAGGAGATTAACAGTAAACCTAGGCAGAAATTTTAAGAACCAGAGGCTCCAGGAGTATTAGAGTCAAAGTTTAAATACAAGTTAACTAGGTTGAAAATATTGCACTAATCTGTTCTGCAAATATGGGCTTAAAAACTGTTTCAGAAAGGCTCCTTTGGCTAATGGAGAGGTAGGAGACGAGATTTGATTTCTAGAGAAGAGGGGTCTCTGGAGAGTTCATATGTGGCACAGCGTCTTTCTTCAGGCAATCACTGGTCTTAACATGTGCCTGTTCACAGAAGAACCATGATTCAAGTGATCTGAGTTGATGGACCTTTTTTTTTTGCTTTTATGGATACCTGCAAAATAGGCCACCAAAGCCAGCTTGATTAGAATAAAAGCCAAAGACAGAACTGGCACACAGAATAGCCTAGATCTTCCAGGGATGCTGGGCAGCATAACAAAGCTTGTACTGCTGCTGCCGTAGGTTCCTCTGCTCTGCGTTAAAAACAGCAATTCCTGTTTCCCTGGCTGTCAATGCGTAGCTTCCACAACCACATTTATTTCACAGATGGGGAGGATCATCTGCAAACACCACATACTAGTTACAATAGGATTTCCACCACTGAAACTTCTAGGGAATATTGAAAATATTTTAAGAAGTGAACCGGACAGGCTGCACTCTACTTCCAGTGAAAACGCATTTCATCTCTTGCTTCACAAGGAGCAACACTGAAGCAAAGCTGAGTACCACTGAAAATCCCGTTATAGCTGTGTTAATACAAATCAGAGATGTTGGAAGTGTATTTTACATCCAGTATATTCTCAACTAGCAATCAAAAATGCTGTGTTAGATGTAAGCAAGATAGGTGTCCAGATTAATTAAATCTTTCCATCCCTAAGCACTAAATTTAGCTTATTTTTCTTATGAGAATGACCAGCTTTATGGGTGGAGAACCTGAATGCACTGAGATGCCAGAACTGATCACTGGGCGCTGCACATTGAATAGCTGATTAAACCTCTTTGTAGCAATAGCTACAGCCTGGCCTACCCAGCCAGGTAGACAGACGTATTTAACAAACAGACCATACACTTAATATCAGATCAGAGTAGTAGACACACTCTAACGTACGCGGTGGGTCAGTTCTTCTGAAGAATATACCAGCATCCCTCTGGATCATTCAGGCGTGAGAATGCAAGTGGTAATACACAGCAGCCATTGTTATAATAAACTTGAGGGTTTTTTTAAAGGCAAGATTCCTTCCTTTCACTTTTAAGATCTCTCCATTATAAAATGATGGGTGAATTATTTCTTCTTTGGTTAGTCTATCATAACGTAACAAAGAGAAAAGAAAGACAGGCCAAAGAATTGCAGTGATATTAAAGTTCTCAGCACTATATTAAGGTATGTAAAATCACTGTATTAAGGTATGATTTCAGTTCTAAGTTACACACATAGGATACTCTAAACCACCCTGAAACTGAGCCTAAAGTCTAAATTACCACCAAACTCCCAAGCTCAACAGGGAGGCTCACACTTTCTTCACTGTTGGAATCACTTCTCAACAGCAACGGCCATTGTATCTCCAGCTCGAGATTGTATCTTAACGCTCCAGTAACTGCAACAACTGCTCAGATATTAAATGACTTAAGAAAACATTGCGTATATTTTTATCATCGTTTCAGGGAACTTAGCAGCTACAAGTAAGAAAGGGGTACTTGTGCGGTGTGATCAGACAGCTCTTGGCAAAGTAGAAGTGAAGGCTGTTTGGTCACTGTTTTGGTACAGGCAGCCCATGCCTTCCCCAGGTCCCCTTCTCTCCTTTCTTTAGAGAAATCCCTTTGGTAATTCAATACCACAATATCTTTCAAATCAAAGGATTTAAGCCAATTGCTCTGACAGACATCTAGGAGATTCCCCACCCTAAGGACGAAAGCATGAATTTTAGCACAAGTCAGTGTGAAAAAACTACTTCAAAGAAAGAGCAATACAACACGCAATTCTATGAACTACTTCAAATGATCCCTCTGTATGTTCATTAGACTGAAAAGGGGCATGCCATTGTATACAACCACTCCTGGCCTTAATGCTGCTTTCTGGCCTCTGATGTTCAAGGCATGGCCTTAGGGAAAACAGGAAAATTTAGAAAGGAGTGACAGGCTTTTAAAGGTAGCTGTCTATCCAGACATCTTCCTCTGGGTAATAGCATAAATCTCATCAACTTCTATTTGTTACTTACAAAGCAATTTTGCAACTTGTGGACTAACAAAATGAAAAAAAATAAAGAGAATCAAGAACTGTGTTTAGCAATGTACAAAAATCTGTGCTAGAAGAGATAGCCTGCAGAAAGCTGGAGAACACATTGAGTGAAGGCAATTATCTGATAGTAGGTAACAGTTCAGCATATACTCATTTGTGCTTTTAACAAATTAAAGGGCTTTCTCAAATCAAGACCTTAATTTGGCAAACTGTATTGCATCATTGCAAGAGAGATCTTTTTCTTCACTGGAGCTCAAGTTTACTGATGCAGTAAATCTATGTAGGCTGAAAAGAGGTCACTGCTATGCAAGTAGATTTTTAAATGCTTATAAATCCACTTGGGAAGAGAATTCAGGATCTGGTTGTTAATTCCCAATGCATAAGCCTAAATGTTTTAGAAGTCAAATGAAGACATGGGTTTTGGCATGTTCCTATACACACAAACACACAAACACACAGAATATTTATTTCTAATATAACTATATCTATGTTTACAAGCTCTATCATCTTAGAAAGAAAATACTTTATGCAAAACAAATTCTATACCAAAAATCTTACAGTGCTACTCAAACCTCAAGCCTAAGAACATCTAACAGATCTAAAGACTGTTTAAAAAAAAAAACGCAGAAGCAAGTATTTGAGATAGAACAGATGTTCGATCATGTTGTCACTCCAGTTACCCATCCATGACCATGCTGAAAGCCAATTTTCCTGTGTGTTCTGTTTAAAAATGCCTATAGAGAAGCTGTGAAGTAATTCTGACTCACTTTCAAAAGCACCTTCATGTTGTAGTCATTTAAGTCCCACTAGTTGCATCTACTTTAGATTTTAGTTTGGATTAGGAGTTTTGATGAGATTCTTCCCTTAGCTCCTGCTTGCTGAGCTTCAATTTGCATTACAGAGTAACCTTGGAGTCCACAAACTGAATTCCTTCCCACTAAAACTAACCAAAAATGCTCTCCAACGACTAATTCAGATCACAAGACCAGATGAGGATGAGTCTCCAACCGATCAAGCGTGGACCCTGGATCCTCAGCATCAGCTATGGTAGTATGTATGGAGAACAAGCAGAAGGAAAACAGAAAGTTACTTCACTCAGATAGAAAGTGCTATGATATACACAGAGAGCTCACAGAGCTCTGCGATTTTTTTTTTTTTAAAGTAACATTAGTAGGCAGCAAAGACATGCAAAACTGTAATAAAACCTTTTGCTGTTTGAAAAGCTCTGAAAATAACAAATGACAGTGCTGCTAAGGACCATAAAAGATAATGGGGTGGAAGTAAACATTTCAGAATTGTTAGGACAAGAAAGGCAGGAGATAGTAAGAGGATGGCTCTGAAAAGGAAAGAACAAAAGAAAAAAAATGGAAAGCGAGTCCAGGTCACCCTTTTCCATAAGGAGGCAAAAAGCAAAGCAGCAAAGCAGACTTGTTCTCAAGG